>JAOUQZ010000002.1:20668450-20679284 GCA_028564935.1 Neosilurus hyrtlii
TGTTTCTGCCCTGCGATGGCCTGGCGAGCTGTCCGGGGTGTACTCTGCCCTCGCCCAGAGTCGGCTGAGATGGGCGCTAGTCTCCCCGCGACCCTAATTAGGATTAAGCGGCTCAGAAAATGACATGACATGACATTCAGTTTGTACCTACATTGTACATGTATATAAAATGAAACGTCTGGGTTTTTTATTTGTAAAGTACAGGAAGTTTGTTCTGCTGTTCTTGGCAAAAATATGCTTGTACTAGGCTACTGATTTGTCATCTCTGACAACATATTTTAAAAATATATAAAAACATACAGGATAAAACTGAAAAAAATATATTTGACCTGATTGAGAATCAAAACATTGTGGTACACCATCTTTAAACCATAAAATTGCCGGGTAGAAATAATTACGGTTAAGGTTGCTATTTAGCAAAAAAATACAACATGATTTGCAGTAAATGGCTTTTAATGTCTCTGTTGACACCAGTGTCTCAAACCCTCTCCCAACCTTCAAGTTTCTTCTCAAGTAACAGCTTCTTATAAAACAATGGTGCTGAACATTTAGATCCTGGACATTCTAACAAAATGGCTAAAATTTCACTTGAATATGCCATTGGCCTACAAGGCCTACTTAAACAGAAGTTTTAAACATCTTTTTTACCAAATAAATACAGAATCTGGTGACCTTTATGGAAAATAAATAAAGGCAACTACTTCCTGCCCTTTGTAATTAGTTAAGATAAACCAGTCTTCCTCTGTTTATCCTTAAACAATAAACAGTTTGAGTGATTCTCACGGTGAAAGAGAAGGATTTGACTCTTACCAATGGTTGTAATGACCGTAGCAGCAAATATGACAGCATTCGGCCAGTTCCAGTTATTAAAGGTTTTTTCTCCTGTGATGGTGACTCCTTGTCCTGCAGCTTCAGACACCACCTACATTAAAACACGCAGAAAAGTTGTGATTTTAGGATACAGATTTCACACAATTTCAAGACTAAGACCAGAATCTGTGTTTCATCCCTCCTGTTAAAGCTTGAGATTATTAGACAGTCCTAATGATGATACTACAGACAAACAGGCCACCCGCAGACACAATCACCTGGAGGGCTTTTGGCAAAAATTTGGAGCTCTCAGCACGCAATACTATCACAGAGATGCAGCAGACTAAACTTTAATGTGTCCCTAAACAGCTATTCGACAGTTGGGTAATCAGAGATGAAAAGAGCAGCTGGGGTCTCTGCCTGGCAGGGATTCAACGCTGCCTCCAGTTTAAGATAAACAAATTACTTCTCACAGCAGAGTATTACATTATCAGAAATAAAAAAAAATTAACCACCTGATTGGTCAAATCAAATGCAACCAAGCCATGATGTAATAAATATTTATGCACTGCCTAAAGGCAGAGTTCGACAGATATCTTTACTGATATGTAGAGTGTATGATGAGGTGTCTAAGGCTGGTGTTATTAGAGTAGCACAGCTCCTTTAAGGCCTGAAACATCTTCAGACGTTGAAGAAAAAATAAAGAAAGAAATCTCCTGTGTTTCCCGAAGCTCAGTCTAGACCAAAAGAAGCAAAGGTTAACAGAGTTTTCTTTTCACCAGTTGATTTCTGCTTTCATTTGCATCACCTGTCTTGTTATATCGTTTAATTGTGTGTATTTGTGAGGGGAAAGTTTGTCCGCCTACTTGAGTTAGATTGTGTGTTTGCTATTATTCTGCAGGAGACTAAGCGCTGGTGTAGGAGCCTGAATTTTTGGGATTTCAGTTTCTTATCACGGAAGCTATACATAACAACCAATCAATATCAGGTCAGAGACGGGGTACGGACACACGACAACCATCGGTGTAATGTCCCATGCCTATGGGTCTCCGCTTAGAAGCTTCACTGTAAACCTGAATCAGCCCACGTTACATATGGTACAGTGGAGAAATCAGTAATTTAATACTTGGTCCACTGTGCAAGTAAATACCTCTGCATGCTGCCTTATGTTTTGGTTTCCTAGAAATCTAAGTGTGATAAATATAGTAAATATCTGAACATGGTTTCTGCTATGGAATGTGGTTCTCTTATAATCTCTTCATAAGGTGCCTCCATGTGGTGCTTGTGAGAAAGTAAAGTGTAGTGAACTTCCTTTTGCTCACTGTTAGGTCTGTTTGCATTTCCACCTAGCCGCTTCCCTAACTCCAAAAAAAGATTTTTTTAGATGCTGATCAATCTCTTCAGTAGAAATCATACAAGTAGCTAGTAGGATAATTGATTAGCATTACAGCCAATAGCCCAGACAGGAAAACTGATCACCCGAAGTAGCCAAGTTACAGATTTGTCCACACTTGCTGTTATACACCAATCAGCCATAATATTTACATCACCTGAATTGACTGTAGCTCAGCAGCCACATATGAAACATGCTGCAATGTATTGTTTGTTGACACTTTTCTGTCATAGCCAGCAACAACAGTTTCAGCAATTTGTGCTACAGTAGCTCTTCAGTGGGATCAGACCAGACATACCAGCCTTCGCTTCCTATAAACATCATTTAGCCTTGGGCACCCATGACACTCTTGCCAGTTTACTGGTTGCTGTTCCTTGGGCAGCAGGAACACACCAAAAGACAGGCTGTTTTGGAGATGTTTGGGGGGTGTTGTTTGGGGGGTGTTGGCAGTGACAACCTGTTGATAGTGGGGCTTGAACCCCCGACCTTGGGATCAGTAATCAGGAGCCACCACTGCCCCGGTGTATAAATTTATAATTACAAATTTTTTATAGAAGAGGACCTTGAAAACACTTTGTTCCTCACACTTAGATTTCTTCTGAGTACCACAGCCACAAAAGAGTGAACAGGTAGTCCTTTCTCAACAAGAACATTTTTTCCACAGGCTGTATAGTGAAAGTGTCATAATGTCTTTACAAGTGATCTTTAATTCAGTTCTGTTCAATCTGCTGTAGTTGTAGTTCCAGTGATCCAAAATTTTTGGCTCTGTAAATCAGCATCCAACATGCTCTTACACTCCAACATCATTCATTCATTCACAAAACCCGCATAATCCTATAGGCTTGCGGGAAGGCTGAAGCCTATCTCAGTCAATTCTGGGCGAGGGCAGGATACAACCAGAACAGCTCACCAGACCATCACAGGGCCAACACAAACAACCATACAGAGTCACACCTAGGGGCAATCTGGAACAGCCAATTAGCCGAATATGCAGGTCTTTGGACTGTGGGATTAAACTGGAGTACCCAGAGAAAACCAACGCATGCAGGTGGAGAACATGCAAACGCCACAGAGAAATGCCCTCACCAAGCCGGGGACTCAAACCCAGGACTTTCTTGATGTGAAATGCAAGTGCATACCATAACTCTGCCGTGCTGCCCACTTCATCTTTACTAAAGCCGATAATGCATTGTGACATGACATGCTGTCCCTAATCATGCCATTCGTAATCTCTGCTGTCTCTCTAAGGGCTTGTTCAATCTGCTAAAGACCACAGGTTCACACTTTACGCTTTATAAGAATCAGCATTTGGTGTGTGTTACAATTTCTAGGAATTAAAGCTACATGGAAAAGGACACCTGTTGAGAGTTTTCAGCACATGAAAACTAAAAGTTCCATTTTGATGACTCAAATGATGAACCATCTGGAAACCGAAAGCACAGCACATGACAGTCTTAAAACTTCCCTAATTAGGGAACTTTCATAGCAAACTTCTGCAAATTTGGTTCCTTTAAAAAAATCCTATCTGCCAAAGAATGGAACAAGACCAATGTTATTTCAGACCAATGTCAGGGTGTAATCTCTATCTTTCCTGATTGTGTTATTTAATTTTACCCATCCATATGAACGACTTATTGAACCATACCTCAGCTTTTAGAAGTCACGTGAACTGACAGAAGTGAGAACTGGGTGCAGGTCACAAAACACCTGCAAAATGAGCAGTGTTCCGAGTCTTTCTAAAGATCAAGGCCAAGAACAGTTCACAAGTTTGCTAATTCTGTTACACCGCCTACACAGCCAAACACGCTCTCACACTTTGGTCGGTGTGCTTTAAGCTTCTTGCATAAAGCCATCTGTCAAGAAAATTTTACAGAGACCATGCTTATCAATACCATATTTGCACTTCCAAGACAATGGCATGTAGCAAGAGAAGGTCATGAGCAGGTCATCCGGGGATCCTTGTCGGTCACTGCTCATTCTGAGAGAGACATGGAGGCAGCAACTATGTGCGAAAGCTGTATGATGTCCCAGGCCTGCTCCGATAGTAGCTGCTAATTAATTTGAGCTGAAGTGGAAGTTGGCAATAAATACCATCATGACATGATTTTCTTCCCCACTTTTATCATGATGAGTTTTATTCATTGCTGCTTATTAAATAATCTCTTACATGCCATTAACATGACTACCATTTGGTTCTACACTTACAGATCTAGTATACATTCCATTATTGCCTACAAATTCAGATTGTTGAGGGTTTATTAGGTATGAGAAGGTATCAGTGATGGAATACAAAACACACACATTGTGCTACTTTTCATTTGTAACACAACAAAAAGAAAAACTGTTAAGGACACTTGATTCCAGCAGTGAAAAACAAGTAACGGGAATACACTTAATATCAAGGCACTAGCATATTGGTGTAGTGGTTAGCACGTCTGTCTTACAACAAGAAGGTCCTGGGTTCGAGTCCCGGGCTCGGTGAGGCCGTTTTTGTGTGGCGTTTGCATGCTCTCCCATGTTTGTGTGGGTTTCCTCTGGGTACTTCAGCTTCAGTCCAAAGGCTGTGGAAGGAAACTGATAACTGATAGGTAACTGCCTGTTCCAAATTGCCCCTAGGCATGAGTGTCAATGGTTATGTGTGTGTGTGTTTTCACTGAGATGGACTGGCAAGCTGTTCAGTGTGCACGCTACCTTTGCCCAGAATTGGCTGAGATAGGCACTTAAACCTAGTAGGATTAAGTGTTTTGGCAAATGAACTAATTCATTTGTTTCACGTGTGCATGAATCACCTTTAAAAGCAAACCACAATGCTGTACTAAAATAAAGATGAATTTCACAGAAATAAAGAAACAATCTGAAATAATAAACGTGTTTCTTTACACTGTATGGACAGCAACAGCTCAGTGTTTCAAGGTTCAAGTTTCAAAGGTTAACAAAAGTGAATAACGCGACAGTAGTTACACCGGCGTCTGACGTGTAGCGTTCATTTCTAACACACAATCAGTGTTTAATTCTTAAGCAATCCCGAGGTGATTGTATTTCACTGAGGAGTTAAAGGAATGGGAAAGCTATGTAAAGGAGGATTATCTTTTCAGTGTAGGATGTCTTCCATATGCCACTAATTAAAACCAATAATGTTGAAGTACGGTTCAGTGGTTAAAACAGTGGCTACTTATTAGAATGTCAGCGGTTCATCCCTCAGTACCACCAAGCTGCTCCTGTTGGGCCCCTGAGCAAGGCCTGGAAATGATCTGGATTTGAGGTTCCTTTGCAGGTGTGACTGGCTTGCTATCTTAGAATCAAAACCAGAATTTCAAGGGTAAACTTTAAAATGGTTTTAACACATTATTTCCTTTCCCATCACAACCAAGAACTAAAAACAAAATCTACGTAAGCTGTTATTGTAGAATGTCAGCATCATAAATTCCTCAGGCCAATAAATATCATCAAATCTAACCTGGCAATTCAGTGAATAATGGGTGACATATAAATGAATATTTCCTTATGATGCCATAATTAGCAATGATATGTTATGATGATGATGTCTTGGATTAAAACTTTCAAAATAACCAACCTGATCACCTGGAGATTAACCAGTGCCTCATCACAGATAAGTAGATGGATGTGTCTGCAGCTATCTGACAAGCAAACACACCCTTTCTCTTTCTCTAACATCAACTGTATGAACAACAGATTTTATGATTAAAAAAGCAGTGCTAACAAATTTGTGAGAACTTGCCTGGATTACTGTAAACCACAGTTCACCTAGACTTCCAAGGAAATGCACACACCACCTCAGGACAGTGGTTTCATCACTGCCATTCCAGAGTTTTCATGATTGCAAAATGCAGTGATTCACAATCTTGAATGTGCATGGGTAGTTAGGGGTCCATACCTGCGTACCTTGTGATTTTAGTTTTTCTAGGAATCCGAACACACAATTGTACCCACACAAATATGAACCTCCGACACAATACAAAACTGAAAAAAGCTGTATCAGTACTACGTGTCTTGTTCAGTTTTATCTCCACCAAAAGCTCCTGTGCTCTTGCCTGAAACTCTGTGCACGTTCTTTCATAATCTTGACCCGGTGCCAGTACTTTCCTGACGCACTCACACTATGATGAGGGTTAAATCACTGTGGAACAGCGCTGCAGCCAACCACAAATAAACAGCATGAGCTTAGTCATTGAATCACATTGGAGGATTTTTCACAACATCACGCTACCATCGCCAGTCACAATTAGAGGTTTCCTGCACAATCCTTGAAACCTCTTTGGGAATTTCAGTAGCTGCTGAACTACCACTGCTTAACCACCAGCTTCTATTGGCTTCCTTAAAACCCACCACAAGCACAACATTTACAGCACATTTACAGAAAATGAGACATGGTGATCGGAAGATATCAGGCAGCCTAAGTAAAGATTGGAACAGTAATGATTTAGTCTCTGGATTAAGATAAATAGTCAATGTTTGGTCTGGGAGTAATCGTTATGCTGTTAATGATGAAGCTAGAATGCTCATTCCCTTATCTGTGCTGTGCCGATCAATTCAGTCTTTCAAGGTTAGCAACAAAGAACTTGACTAAATTCAAATTTTTAGTTACTTTCTGCACTTTCCCCACTTTATATGTTATACTACGAGACGTGACCCAAACCCACATTACGGTTATGAATTTCAGGGGCAGAGCTAGATAAAATGGGGGACGGAGAATCAGCAGAGGAGAGTAACTTCTTGGTATTACGCAATCAGTTTGGTTACAAGAAAAATTTTCCTCCTAAACCCCTTCAGACTTACAGACAGTAAACCAGACAGGTTTACTTCAGACTTCTGGGAATGACAAATACTATCGTACCAGAATCAACACCAGTAATACATACGCATAGCACTCTGTCAAAACCAGTTATGTCAATATGTTTTGTTTACTTTTCTCTTAACGTCTTGCAAAGTAAGATTATACTAGATAAGAAGCTGGCATATCACAAAAAAGCAGTTACGTTGATTAAAGATTCAGACACAGTAACTATCATGTTTTGGAGAGTCGTGCGTTATGGCACAGTGAAACAACCATGTTATCAAGTCAGTTTATAATCAGTTACCAGCTGTTAAAATCTGCGTTGAACTTTAACCTGGAATATAAAACATTTTTACAAAACAGGTCAGTTAAATTCTCAAATCTGTGGGCATTATTCACACACACACTTTCTACAGTTACAATATAGTTTACAGTTTCTATGGTAACAAATCATTTACACAATCTTTTTATAATTTTTTTTTTTCAATAAAATGTCCGATGTAAATAAAAAAGTTATAAATTATTTATATGGTGCATACCGGTACGACAATGTTTATTTGCATATATACATAGGACTTTCTCTGTGCTGCCACTTTGATGGTACACAAAATTAAATGCAACTATAAAAGCTTAAAAAGCAGAAATTGACATTCATCAATCACTGGTGGCACAAGGAGAATTAGAAGGAGTGCTTTAGGTTCTGCAGGTGGGACGTCCCACGGTGGTAGCACCCCTCTCTGTGACATTACATCACAGAGTGTGTAGGTCATGTGACACACTTTTGTAACATTGTGACAAAGGGGCAAAGAGACAGATGGACAAATCTCTTCATTAGACTGACTGCCCATTACCAAACAACACTTTGTACCATGCCATTACAAACAAATAAAACCATTCACTTTTAGGTGGTAAGGAACCTTTGGTCCTGTGTGGATTACTTTTCTACAACAGCATGCCCTTAATTGTTTAATTTCTTACATTACTTTACTTGTGTTTGAGATACATGCAAAGGAGAAGCAGGTTTCACTTTAAGACAGCCTGTAGCTTTCAGAATTATGGCATATAGGATAAATTCAGCATGAACTTCCCTGATTAGGTTTTTTTTTTTTGGTCATTTAGTAATAAGTAAAAGTCAAAGTAAACTTGCATCGGAAGAAGTGAAAGTTCACTAACACAGGCAATTTGTAGTGCAGAGCCTTTACTGATAAACAGCATGCGGCAAAACCACAACGACAAACTCCAGCCATTATCAGACAGGCTCAATCCATGTCAGAGGGACTAAAACAAGAAAGGCAAACAATTTAGCTGCTGCTTTAAGATGTAGTAGGAAAAAAATAGGGGTGCCGGGAAAAAAAATCGATTCACGTCTGAATCGCGATTCTTATTTATTAGCATTCTGAATCGATTAAAATTTTCAAGAATCGATTTTTAAGAACATTTTTTTCGGGCATTTCCAACCTTACTCACAACGCGTAACGTTTTTCCAGACACGGCCTCTGTCGTGAATTGTTCCAGAACTAGCTTTAAGCCTAACTTTGACATGGATGAGGAAAAAGAAATACAGCCAGCACCGTCTTCGATGAAGGCACATGCTTACACTTTGGATTTTACAATTTCCGGGTAAGGAGCTTGACATGACATATGCGGTGTGCAAAATAAAAGCCAAGTATTTTGGGAACACTTTAAATCCCCGATCCCACATCTTACACCATTACCTGGAGCTAAAAGAACCGGAGCAGCAGGGACGAACAACTCCTGACCAACGCACACCATCACTTCACTAAACTCCCAACCAACTCTGAACGAGCAAAGTGGATCAGTACATCTACAAAACCAGCTGTGTAGTAATATCATTTCTTTTTTTCTTATAGAAGAGTTGTTCCTAGCGTATAGAAGAATGAACTTACTCGTGAAATTGGCTCCCTTTCTTTGTAATGGCTTTGAATCAAACATCGGTTTGAATCATGAATCGATTCTGAATCGATTTGTCACCCCAAAAGTCTAAATCGAATTGAATCATGAGCTGTTGTTAGATTCACATCCCTAGAAAAAACACAGTCAAGATTGGGCCACCTATAAGACAACTTCGGGTTAGGTTTCTAAATGGACAGAGTAGTAATAATCTAAATCCTGCAGAAACTGACTTTACAAGGGTCATGCACTAACAGCCCCCACAAACGCACGTCAAAGACACACAGACACTTTTTAAGTGTCGAGTATTACTACAATCATATCCTATTGTCCTGTCATTACCTCTGTGAAAATATGAGAAGTCAGCCACTGAGTCAGCCAAACAAAAGGCTGAGTGTGCAACAAGCTCCGTTTTCATGTACGGAGAAATTAAACCATCCAAATCACCTCGTCTGCTGCATCATGCTCTGTGAAGACTCTGTAAAGTTTTCCATAAAAACCCCCACATGGCCTCTTCTATCATCGCAAGGAGCTTCTTAGTGAAGGCTCTTAAAATGACTTTAAACAGTGGGCTTACAGGAGGCACGTCTGGTCCTGTTCGAGATCCAATTACGTCAGTGATTTACATTGATTCTGTTCCTGGCAGGTAATTATATCAATCTCAAGAAGAAAGAGTTCCCTGAAGCATAAACATACACATTTCAAATGTTCCCAGGGAAAGTTTTTTTTTTGTTTTGTTTTGTTTTTCCAGGAATTCTCCTGGCTTTGTGGGGGAAACTTTCTCATCCTGGTAAAACCTGAAAAGTCAATAACAAATGCAGGACCAGTACTAGTCAAAACGGAGTCCATAGGAATACAAAAATCCATAGGAATACAAAAAAATCCATAGGAATACAAAAATCACAAGACGTGATCCCACTTACACCTGCACCCAAAGGTGCTAACACAAAGTCTGAACAAAGACATTGAGGTGTCAGGTCTAACAAGCATGCACAGTCCCAAATTAAATGCAAATCATCACATTGCCCTCTGGAATGAGCAAGAGGAGGAAATTACATTGTTGTTTTTTTTTAAATTGCACATGTAAGAAGAAATTCAAAGAACACAATAAGACCATCAGCTCAGATGGAGATGCAGAGCTGCCGAACCTGGGTCAATGATGAAATAACAGAAAATGGTAGCAAAGGTCTTTGGCACGGTTTCAGTTTCGGCGTTTATAATAAACACTATCATATCTTTGCAAAGTTAATGATCTTCAGAGGAATTTGGACATCCATTGCATCTATAGCTAATTTGCTTTGTTGTCATGCATAAGCCAAGTATAAAATAGATAATCTATAACTACAGTCCTGGAGTGTGTCCTGACCTCTGAAACTCACCGCAAGGAAGAGTTAACAGCTCTTTTGAGCATCCCTTTACTGCACATTTGAAACTACTTGTACTAAAACTAGACATACTACACATTATTCTTCTTCTTCATTTCAGAGAAAAAACAAGAAGTGTCACTGCAAGGGTTGTGTGCATTCATACAGTAGAGTGCAGTGAAGATTATACACCACCACTTTTGTTTAAAAGGGTTCCTAAAAAAAAAAGATGTAAAAAATTACTTCTCTATCATTTTTTTGGTGAAAATGTATTGAACAATACTACTGTAGGCAACGAGAACCAAAAAAGAGCATTCTAGCAAGTATATTGAGTTAAAAAAAGCTGATAAACAAAAACACCGGAAATACCAATTTTTCAAAAAAATTTAAAGGTGTCTCAATTTCTTTTTTTTTATGCCTGAAAGGTTAAATGCTGTAAATCGAAGTAAAGGGTAGACACACTAAATATTTGTATATACATATTTGTGTGTGTGTATGTGTGTGTGTGTGTGTGTGTATATATATATATATATATATATATATATATATATATATATATAT
>JAOUQZ010000002.1:20689734-20705294 GCA_028564935.1 Neosilurus hyrtlii
AGTCGGCTGAGATGGGCGCCAGCCTCCCCGCGACCCTAATTAGGAATAAGCGGTTCAAAAGATGAATGAATGAATGAATTTACCAAAAGTTAGGATGGTATGCAAATTAAACCTAAAAACAATTGCTTGCAAAGAATGACAACAAAACAATACAACAGCACAGCACATTATTTGATGCTTCTGCTCAATCAAAAATATATATACTATTTATGATTCTCACAACATTTTATTTTGATTTTGATATACCGTATTAATCCCACAAGGGAAATTTAGCTTCTGCATTAAACCCATCCAAAGTGAGCACACACACACACATACACAGACACTTCGAGCAGTAGGTTGCCACACACAGTGGTGCCTAGAGAGCAGTTGGGGGTTAGGTGCCTTGTTCAGGGGCACTTCAGCCATGAAGGTGGAGGAAGGGAAGGTGCAGATCACTCCCCACAGCCACACATTTTCCCTGCCAGAGCAGGAATCAAAACAGTGGCAGTTTGGTCCCAAACCTGCTTCTCTAACCATTAGGCAATGACTGCCCCTGTATTAAAAGATTAAAATGGTGGAGCGTTAATGCATTTATCACTTTTATATTATTATATTACATTCTCCTTGTGAATAGATCTTAAGGTGCTCTGTAGTATAGTGCTGTCATTTGCACACTTCATTTAAAAATTCTTCATACATTTTCAACTGTAGACAGGTCAGAACTGCATGTAGTCAAGTCCAGCACCTGCACCCTCTTCTACCACAGCCAGGCCTTTGAAATGTGGTTTTCATTGTCTTGTTTAAATATTCATGGAAATCCCTGGAAAAGATGTTGCTCCAAATTCTCAGTATACTTTTCTGTATTAATACTGGCACAACAAAAGTGTAAGTTAATTTGCCAAGGACACTGACACAGCCCCATACAGTGACAGACCCTGGCTTTTGGTTTATGCTTTCTTCTGTGGTTTTGAACACAAAGGAACTATTTCTTTTTCTATAAAAAAAAGGCCCAGGAATACTGTTTTGCCCCAAATCAGAATACTCATTTTCACTGTATGACGGTCCATCCCAGACACCTCAGAGCCATTGCACTGTTAACAAAAAGTTTCGTTTTTTTGCACAGTAAAGTTTTGAATGTTATCTCTGGATGTAACTCCATATTGCAGTACTTAACCAAGGTTTGCAAAAGTAATACAGAGCCCATTTGGTTATATTCAATGCATTTGATGAATTAGTTGAATGACTGTTCTTGATGCAGTACTTTATGAGGGATTGGAGATTATAGGTGTTCAGCTTAGGTTTGTGCCCTTACCTTTTGCACACTGAAATTAAATATTTATAAGCCTCTGTAACTTCCTTTAAAGAACATCTATTTTAGCATTTCAGTAAGTTTCTTACACATTGACACTGGACCATATTTGCTCCTGGCCTTTCCTAAATACTGGTTTTATACCAAATCTTAATTACAACCACCCATAGACATCCTGTTTCAAATCATACCATTATTAAGTTGTTTCACATGTTTAGTAGACCTAAATTGCCCCAGTGGAAACCTTTTTGGGAATGTACTACAGGTGTGAAATGCAGGAGTGAATGTTTATTAACAAATGAAATCAAGTTGACAAGACAAAACATTAAATATCTTGGGTTTATACTGTTTGAAAAGTTAAAACAAATTTTAACAAAATTTCTTTCAATCTTTTCCTTCATACCATCCCAACTTTCTTCTGATTTGGGTTTATATACAATCTATTTATACCAATTGCTGACTATATTTTTCAAGATAATTTTACTTGCTTAAGGCCATTGTTCTCAGTGATATTCCAGGGTGTTTTCATTCTCGTGTTACCTTCTGGCGCTCCCATTTATTTACACTGGTAAAGCTAAACCTGTTGGAGTCCCTGCTTGCACTCTGATCACAATTTACAGCTTACATCAGTGTAGAATTCCAGCATATCTAATAAATGGTTCCCTGTTTTATCAAGCTTCACACGCACTCCAGATGTTTGATGTGATGTCAGCGCACAATCCTGACATACTTCTACTGTTTTGGCTCCTCTCACCCCAAAGCCCGCTTGATTCATCCTGTAGCTTTATTTATGCTTAAATCTTCCAGCCTCTGTAATTTGCCTTCTGCTTATACGGATTGTCTCTCATGGATACCCTAAAGACTTGCATTTTCCCAAAATATTCTGTTCCCAAAACTCACTCTTGCTTCAGTGGACAATCCACCTGGGTGTCCATATGAATTGATATCCTAATGAATTTATCTCCTTATAAATTTATCTCCTTATGATTTTTATATCCTTGTGAACATATATACTTATGATTTTGAATCCTTGTGATTTTATTTCATTCATTCATTCATTTAATTATTTTTGACATTGTTTAAATAAATAATTAATTTAAGACGCTTTGTCCTAATTAGTGTTGTGGGCAGGCTGGCACCTGCCTCAGCCAACTCTGGGTGAAGGCAGGGTACACCCTGAACAGCTAGCCAGACTATTCTTTCTGTCTTTCTTTCTTCTTTCGTTCTTTCTTAAACCATACAGCAAAAAAATGGGCCCCAGCCTCTCTGCTATCCTAATTAGGATTAAGCAGTTCAGAAATGGTGATGATGAACAAAAAACATGCTAATGAATATTTAACCATCTCCTTCATCTTCATGCCAACACTTGAGGCCAAAAATTGACCCCAGAAAGTGCTAACCACTGTGCCACTGTGCTTCTATATCCTTATAAATGTATATCCTTATTAGGGATGTGAAGGGTTTAGACAGAAACGTAAAGTAATAAGTTTTATTACTTTACCAAATTTGTTTCCTATGTGAAGCTGCTTTGTGACAATGTCAATTGTTAAAAAAAAAAAAAGACACAAAAAATGCAGTAATTATTAATTAAATTCAATTAAGTTCAACTGAATATAAAAAATATTATATATCACATGAATAACCACTTAATGAAGCCGATGTCACAGAAACAAATCAGGTGTTGGTAGTGGTGTAACTAGAAATTAATTTTAGTTTTTAAGGTACAATATTTCATCATTCAAATTTTACCATACTAATAACATTGCCTCAGAACACTTTTACAGAAATTCCTCAACCACACAATCAATAAAAAAGCAGAGGGGGGGGGGGGGGTGCATGATCGATCAATCCTGTTTCTAATCATAGCAGCTAGTCACCAATAAAATGTAATTATATAAATAAAAGCATCCATAAACAAATTTTATTCTGTTTTAAAAGGTTCTTTTAGTGACACAGGAGAGTTTGTTTATCTGCTTTACATGTTTCAATTACTTCCTGTAATCATCGTCAGATGCATCACGTGATTTTCTTGTGACGTGTCTTGTAGGCAGCTTAATTTGTTTTTTATTTTCTTTTTCTTCAGACAGTAGGGAAAGCTAACGCTCCCTACTGTCTGACACCTTATCCAGGACCACATCCCAGGTATGGGACAGGGTGTAAGCTCCTTCATCCCGGTTCATGACCTTTGGTGCCCGTTTTCTGATTTCAATGGCCTCCCTGATCCAGCAGTCGTATTTGTTACTTTCGGCATGGATGACCCTGGCGTTTTTCCAGTCCATGATGTGGTTTGGTTTTCGTGAAAAGCGAAACATGAAAAAGAATGTGAAAAGCAAACATCCCAGAGACAAATGAGCAATAAAACAACAAGCCGAACAGGAAAACCTCAAGTCAGCCATATCTAATCATTGCAAGAGAGAAAACCACATCATGGACTTGAAAAAATGCCAGGAAATCACTGGAAAAAGTGCCGAAACTAACAAATGGCCATCGAAATTAGAAAACCGGCACCAAGGACCTGAGAGGACAATGCAGCTAATTCACAGTTTGTCATAGTCACTTGTGGCAAGCAGTGTAATCACTTGATGCTTTAAAATGTAAAAATAAACTATAAAAGTCTTATTTAAGTCTGTTATTTTTAACAGTATGTTACCTGTATTATATACTAAAACACCTTGAGGGAGCACTGTTTCCTTTCATTTCTAAATGAGTAGGATGAGCAGAACAGACACTGTTAGCTATAGAGAGCTGTAAGCCAGACCTTCCTCAGTGTCATGGTTAAAATGTGTTATATTTATAAAGGATAGAAATCTTTTTTTAGTTTGTCTTTATTGTGTTTTGTGTAGTATATACTAAAAGAGTTTTATGGAGCTTGGTTTACTTTTGTGTTTATTGAGTATGCTGACTAAACTGGAACAGACGCCGAGCTTTTCAGACCTTGTAATATTAAATATTCATTCATCTATTCTGAATAGGGTCGTGGGGAGACTGGCGCCCATCTCAGCCGACTCTGGGCAAGGGCGGAGTACACCCTGGACAGCTCGCCAGACCATCGCAGGGCAGAAACACGCTGACGGTTATGCAGCCTACTATGGACAATAATCAGCAATGGTTCTTTTACATGCCTCTCACCATAGACAGTGAGAGACATGGCTGGCATTTGATAACCCAGTTAGCTGCACTGGGGGAATATTAAATATAAACTATTTAAATATAAACTATAACACTTTTCATTGTGTCTCTACACAGTACTACCATAACTCTGTAAATGGTTTAAAGAGACACCGCCCTTAGGTTCTTTATCTCTGTTAGCTCACCTGTGTCTGTCCTGATTTAAAAAAATAATAATAATAAAAAAAAAAAAACATGAACCAAAATGAATTCTTATTCATTGTGTGATTTTTTGCTAGCTCGTGTTGTATACACTAAAACAAGTATGCACCTTAGGTTTGATGGATGTCGCTGAAATGGATAGGGGGTCAGAGGTAAACGAAAGCAAGATTTCAGTCCGGGTTTAAATTTAATGCTATGTGTTATAATATTGGTAGCACAGTGGCATAGTGGTTAGTATGTCCATTTCTCAGGACATGAGTTTGAGTCCCGGACCCAAGTGTTTCTGTGTGAAGTTTGATTGTTCACCCCATCCCTGCATGGGTTTCCTTCAGGTACTTTGGTTTTCTCCCACAGACCAAAAAACATGCATGTTAGGCTAATGGACTGTTTGAAATTGCCCCTAGGTGTTAGTATTATTGGTTGTGTGTGTTGGCCCTGTGATGGCCTAGTGTGCTGTTCAAGGTGTAACCCACCTTCACCCAGTGTTGGCTGAGATAGGCTCCAGCCTCCATGCAACCCTAATAGGATTAAGTGGTTTGGCAAATGTGTGAGTGTCATTACATTATTCTCTAACACCTTGCAGTTTGTTCCATGATATACTGTGTATTAATCCCCTATCTTTGGATGGTGTTAAGCTTGTAAGATGACATACCAATGTCATCATCACCAAACATCCTTTCAATTGAAAAGTGTCCACAATCTCAATATAAACTTGTGCATTTATTGCGGATGCCATGACTGTCATCTCTCCCTTATCTTTACATGTCATACAACCCATTATCAATAATGACTGTGGAAATTTGCATGTTTTCTTCAGGCAGTTGTCTTTATAAATTTCACTGGAATGGCACCAAACAAAAGTTCCAGCATCATCACTCTGCCCAATGCAGATTCGTGATTCATCACTGAATCTCATCCAGTCATCCACAGTCAATCCACATTGCTTGTCTTCTGCCCACTGAAACCTTGTTTTTTTCTGTTTAGATGTTAATGACGGTTTTTGTTTGGCTTCTCTGTATGTAAATCTCATTTCTTTTAGGTGATTTCTTACAGTTTGGTCACAGACACTGACTCCACTTTCTGCCCATTTGTTCCTCATTTGTTTTGTTGTGGATTTTCTGTTTTCAAGGCCATATTGCTTTAAGGTTTCTATCCTGACACTTTGATGTCTTCCTTGGTCTACTAGTACACTTCCCTTTTACACCCTTCCCATTTGATTCAATCATGAATCATGAAATATGCAGTGAATGATCTAACCTTGAGCACCAGACTTCCCAGACACTAGTTTGTTTGTTAAATTTGTGTTGCTTGAGTTGGACTGCCTGTTGTGTCATTGTATAAGGTGCATATGAACTTTACCCAGACTGCAGCTACTGCTCATTTGCATGGAAGTTTGAGTACTGACTTGTGTACAGGGAGTGGTCGCATTTAGGATCGTTTCTGGACTTTTCACTAGTAAAAATCACAAATATAACCTGACTGATTCAAAGTGCAGATATGTATCTGAATATTGAAAAAGACATGTCCTTTCATATATACATCATCACATAAATTAATCACAAAAAATTTTCAGCCGATGCATGACATACTTCAAAGTAATTTATCAAACTCACCATTTAAACACCCATCTTTAAAATAACCCATCTAGACCAAAGCAGGCATTTTTGATAGACTGCCTCTTTAATAGGTTATAAAGGATAAATACCCACAGGCTGAGGACATGGGAAGACTTAACTGGCTAACTCTGATTTTACTGCTTACATCCTCCTTTACAAAAACACAAATAAATAAATAGAAATCACTGAACTCACCTCTCCAAATTCTTCTAGACCAGTTTGTCCAACACATGGATAAACCCGGAGCAGCTCATATTTCTTCGCCTCCAACAGAGCAATATCACTCTTTACCTGATCTCCTTCCAGCTTCCAAAAAACAACCCCTCCAAGGAGCACATATGTCAAGTACCCAATTCCTAGTAATACCAGTTGAAAGAAACTGGTAACATGGGACTGTTTACAAAACCTTTTTAAAAATAAGGATGCCATTGCAGCTCATGAGGCTTACTTCCTAGGTTTACCAATTTGTGACTATTCCACTGTGCGTCGTTGCTGGGTGTGGATTAACCCACGTTTGAGTTACAGGCAAATCAAGCAATGTCCTTAAAGGCAAAAAATGCAAATAAAGGGTGACTGTGATTTTGTGAGCCAAGCTTAGAGGGAGTGATGTCAAATGATATAGGCTAGGTTTTCAGTGTACTCAGAAAATGTTATTAGGGTGCAATCAAACATTCTATAATTGCAAATTTGTGTATAATGAAATTGATACCAGTGTCATGTTGTTTCATTTTCTGAACCACTTTCTCCTTTATTGGGGTTACAGGGAGACTGAAGCAAATCCCAGTTGACTCTGGGCCAGGGCGCGGTACACCCTGAACAGTTCAATAGACCATCACAGGGCCAGGTACCAATGTAAATGATAACATGGACTTACAACCCAATGATACAGCAAACAGGCAGTGCTATAGTAGTGCTCAAAAGTTTGGGAACCATTTAGAATGTTATAAAATGTATATTTCTGCAGAAATATGATTTACATCATCAGTTGATTACACATGCCCAAAAAAGAGATAAAGATAACCCAAAAAAAACAAATGAGACAAAAATACATTTACTAAGGAAAATTATCTATTGCTTATGTGAACCTTTTGCATTGAGGCCCCCTTGTGCAGTCATAACTGTAATTAAAGGTTTGTAGTAACTGTTAATCAGTCCTGTATATCAACATGGATTCTCATTTTTTCTTCATACAGAACAGCTTACTTTTTAGGATGTTGGTGGATTTCTTCGTATGAACTGCTAACATAACATTTCAACTGACATTTTCTACTGTTTTAATTTGACTTGGCCATTCCAAAACATTAAATCTATTATATTTTAACCATTCTTTGGTAGAACACCTTATGTCTTTAGGGTTATTGTCTTGCTGTATGACCTCTATTTTCTCTTGACATTCGGTTCACAGAGATGTTCTGACATTTTTCTTCAATCCCCCAGAATTCACTGGTATAATTCAGAAATCATTGTTCCAATAATGAAGACAGACCGCCCTGGCCCAGATGCAGCAAAACAGAACCAAACCATGATACTACTACCACAGTATTTCACAAATGGGCTTCTTATGCCAAAAGGTAGTGTTTTCCTTTCTTGAAAGATAAAATTTCTAATTTAAACCAAAAAGATTTGTTTAGGTCTCATTTATCCACAAAATAGTTTCAGTAGACTCAAACACATTAATATTAACTAATGTGAGACATGCTTTTAGTTGCTTAAAAGATCCTTTTATACATTCTGTACTATTATACACCATGCCCTTATACTGATCTTTCTTGGTTGGCCATTCTTGGAGAGGACAGCTATGGTCTTGAATTTCCTCCATCTGACTGACAGTTGATTGCTGGAATCCAGATTCTTTAGAGATGGTCAGACTTGGCCAGACTTTGACAAATCGCTGTTCTTTAAATAAAACAGGGTGTTCACTTAGACCTGCTTGTCATTCAATTGATTCAATACATTTCACTTTCAAATCTACCAGCTAATCCTTAAGGTTCCACGTAATCTTGATGATTTCCGCTAATAAATGACCAAAAATAGTATTTTTGTCACAGTTAAATCTTAAGGTTTTTGGTAAAATTATGATTTTTTAGGTTTGTTTTTTTTAAATCCCATTTATGCAAAAATAAAATTATAAAAAATAATAAAATTTAAAATTGTAAAGGGTTTACAAGCTTTCAAGAACCAGTATACAGTGTGAGCTGGGTATGACCAGTATGACCAGTATGAGGTATGACCTTAAAAAATAATAGAAATAAAAGAAAGGTAAAGGTAAAGGAAATAACATTTAATACCCCATAACACTGACACCTGTAAAGGAATGGTACATATTAGACAGAAAGTGAACAGTCAGTTCTTGATGTTGGTGTGATTGAAGCAGTAAAAATGAGCAAGTGTAAATGTATTTTATTGGGATTTTATGTAATAGACCAACACAAAGTGGCACATAATTGTGACATGAAAGGAAAATGATACAAGTGGTTTTCAAATTTTTTTACAAATGAAAATCTGAAAAGTGTGACATGCATTTATTTTCAGCCCTGTTTACTCTAATATCCCTAGGTAAAATCCAGTGCAACCAATTGCTTTAAAAATTCAACTAATTAGTAAATAGAGTGCGCCTGTGTGTAATGTACTCTTGGTATAGATACTGTTCTGTGAAGGCTTCAGAGTTTTATTGAACATAAGTGAACAAACAGCATAATGAAGCCAAAGGAACACACAAGACAGGTCAGGGATAAAGTTGTGGAGAAGTTTAAAGCAGGGTAGGTTATAAAAAATGTCTCACGAAGTACTGATCAATCCATAATCTGAAAATGAAAACAGTATGGCACAACTGCAAATCTACCAAGATATGGCAGGCCCCCTAAACTGATGACAAGGAGAGCACTGATCAGAGAGGCAGCCGTGTTGGCCATGGTAGCTATGTTGGAGCTGCAGAGATCCACAGCCCACGGACAAAGAATCTGTCCACTGGACAATTGGTTGTGCACTTCACATCTCTGGCCTTTATAGAAGTGTGGCAAGAAGAAAGCCATTGTTTAAAGAAAGCCATAAGTGGTCCCGTTTGCAATTTGCCACAAACCATGTGGGGAACACTGCAAACATATGGAAGGTTTTCTGGTCAGATGAGACCAACATTTTTGACCTAAATGCAAAACAGTATGTGTGGTGGAAAACTAGCACTGCAGGTCATCGTGAACACACCATTCCCACCGTGAAACATGGCTGTGGCAGCATCATGATGTGGGGATCCTTTCCGTCAGCAGTTGATGGGAAGTTGGGTGGAGCTAAATACAAAAGGCTGTTTGAGTATGAAAAGAATTTGAGACTGGCACAGCAATTCACCTTCCATCAGTACAACGACCCTAAACATACAGCACATGGACGTACTACAATAAAATAAAATATTCATGTTTTAGAATGGCCAGGTCAAAGTCCTGACCCAAATCCAATTGAGAATCTGTGGCAAGACTTTAAAATTGCTGTTCATAGATGCTGTCCATTCAATCTGACTGAGTTTGAGGGTCATTCTGTGAGAAATCACTAGAATTTCCAAAATCTCACTGAGGTCACTGACTTTCATGAAATATTTTCATGAAATATTTTCATGAAATATTTTCATGAAATATTTTTGGAAGTACCTACATATGTTTGCTGAACACATGCAAAATATTTCTGCTTAATACCAAGTAGTTTTGTAGATATATATATTTTTAACGGGTGCCCTAAATCCTATTTTTCACCCAAACAAAAACTTTGAGTAACAAAATTGCAAAAATGAATAAATTGTTTTTTTTTTTATGCTGCCATGAAGTATTTAGTATTCATGCATGAATTTATTGGAGATATTTTCTTGGAAAAATGCCAATATATATATATATCAAAATTCTTCTCAATTTACAAAGTTAGGACTCTAAAGAAAAAATAATTTTTATTAAAAGGTAATATTCTCCACACAATTCACTCTAAATTCATTTTAAATTATTGTCATGTAAAATTAAGAGCCATGTCACCTGTGGCTAAAATCAAGGAAGTCGGAAAAGTGTCCAATGAGCAAAAAAATAAGTGTGCACATGTGCAGAAGTAATAAATATTCATGAGACTCTTGGCTTCAGGGTTTTTTCCACTGATGTGTGAAGCGATTTATAAATGAATGTAAGATGTAATTGGTTTGACAGACATTTCACCTGTGTTTTATTCATGTTGATAGAACTACCTGTATGGATTGGTTATGCCAATTATTTTATTGAGTGCAACCAATGCAATTTACCAAAGGCAAGTACAGATATTTGCCAGTATGTACATCATATAGACCAAGATATCAAATATACGGATGTTGACAGATGTTACATTCAGAGGCCCATTTCATTAAAAAGGCGATTTTTTTTTGTGTCAAAATGTAACAAAATTAGCAAAACCACACATGAAACATCCTTTTCACACTCCAATGTTTTTTTGTAATCAAAAACAGAATTTGTAATATTTATTTGTGAAGCCGGTAACTGAACTTGACCAGATATGTCTGACTTTTATCGTGGAAAATCTGCAATTTTAGTATGAATAAAGTTACAAAAAGAACTTGTCTTAACATAACTATT
This sequence comes from Neosilurus hyrtlii, assembly GCA_028564935.1. Taxonomy (NCBI): domain Eukaryota; kingdom Metazoa; phylum Chordata; class Actinopteri; order Siluriformes; family Plotosidae; genus Neosilurus; species Neosilurus hyrtlii. The sequence continues at coordinate 20,700,567 of JAOUQZ010000002.1, forward strand.
ATTTTGACATACACTTTAAACAGTTAAGTTGGACATACAATTGCATGGAAATATTTTTTACATTTTGATTTTTAATATTGCATGTGCAAATGGGTTCAAGTGCAAATAAAGAGCTCTATATATGTGTATATAGTAGACTACAGGCATGTTCATCCTGGATGTAATCTGAGCTATGTAAAAAAAAAAGAAAGAGAGAAAGAAGGAAAGAAAGAAAAGAGAGAAAGAAAAAAAATGCAAATCCAGTGCACAACAAGAATACTCAAAGGATAAATGCAAATGAATAATACACAAGTGACAATCAGACTGTATGGACAAAAGTGCCTAGATGTCATATGACTAGTACCGAAACTCTAAGCTGTCATCCATACTGGAATTTGGATGTGTTTGACTCACAAATTACTTTAAAAGCATTTCCACACTTGGCCCAAACATTTAAGTCCACTCCCAGAACTGATTCTGGCCTTTCATGAATAAGTGAATCATTGCAGTTTTCCACTCCCAGACCTGAAAAGTGACCACACTTCACAAATGTGATAGCAGTTTTGTATAGCATAATCATAATTTATTGGGCCTAAATATTTGGGATTTGCTGATTTGTCCTGTTTAATTTGGATTTCTAAATTTCAATTTGGAAACATTGTGTGCTATTATAATTAATAGTTTTTGTTACAAGTCCTTAACCTCGTACAATTTTCAACATGACATATAAAATGTATGACATATATTCTATATGCATGAAGGTATTGGAAAACAGCTCATTTCTTGAGAGTCTTAAACGACAAGGTTTAAAACATTCCGATTTAAAAAAAGCCTTTTTCTTTTCCTTTCTCTTGGGCTTGGCTCTCTGGTGTACTCAGACTTTCCTTTTGCTTCCTTACTGAAGACCTTTGCTCATCTCTTGTAGTAATAGAAGGCTGTTTGAGACCAAGAAAATGTTCCATGATCCTGGCACCTATGTTAAGAAGAAGGGCGAGCCATGCCAGGGCAAAGATGATCCACACTGCTGCTAGTGAGCGGTACACAGAGACATTTTGCTTATCCTGGCCATTTCCTGGCAAAAACAATACTACAGATCATACCTTTGTACAATGGTAGACATGTACATAAAGATTACTATGTAGAGTGCATATTAATAGAACATTATAGCACACAAAAATATTAGTAAATTACTAGGGCTTGTACACTTTAATGATGGAATCAAATCCACATTAAACACATTATGTGTTCAGACAGATTTTTATTTTTGACATCTTGCATGGAGTTCACATAAAACTTGATTATTGTTAATATTATTGGTAAATAATATAATTAATAATAATAATAATAATTTTTCATTATTCATTCATGCATTACTCCTTCTAAGTTTAAAGGGAGGCTGAAGCTTATCTCCGGTGACACTGGGCAAAGGCAAGGGTACACACTGGACAGCTTGCCAGTCCATCGCAAGGCAAGACACACACAACCATTCAGACTCACACTTACACCTAAGAGCAATTTGGAACAACCAATTAGCCTAATGTTCACATATTTGGTCTGAGGGAGAAAATTAAAAAAATAGCACTGCCACTCACAAACAACAACATAAACAGTGCAAACCGAATAATAATTCATTCATTCAATCATTTTCTGAACCGCTTAATCCTAATTAGGGTTGGGAAGGGGGGGGGCTGACGCCCATCTCAGCCAACTCTGGGCGAGGGCAGGGTACACCCTGGATAACTTGCCAGGTCATCACAGGGAATAATAATTTAAAAAAATACAAATTTTAAAAAGATTAGAACAAAATAAAATAAAAATGAAAAACGAACAGATTGGTCCAATTAATCCAATTAATTTGGATAAATGGTCCAATGGTACTCACCGACCACATAGTCTCCAAAGCCAATGGTGCTGAGTGTTATGAAGGCATAGTAGAATCCCTCTCCATATGACCAGCCCTCCATATAGCTGAAGATCATTGGTGGGAAGATCAGGAAGAGCACACTGCCCATGAGCAGGAATAACACCACGGCCAGCACCTCCACACACTTCTGTGCTCAAAACATCCACATCTTCTGACAAGGGGCTAAACTGAAGTCTTCACTGTACGTGCAGGTTACATATGACTGTTTATCAGACACTAGTGTGCTAAAAAACAATCTTGATGATGAAGACATCATAAGTTGTGTAAACAGCAGACTGAGGAAAAGAAAGCACTAAACTGTACCTGTTCAGATGGAATACAAGGTCAGCTGAGATAGGCTCCAGCCTTCCTGAGACCATAATAGGATTAATTGAATTCATAACTGAATTAAGGTTTATAAGATTGATTACGCAACTGGTGTTCCGTTTGTGCCCCACTGATATTATATGCATTACTATGCAAAAGTCTTAAACTACCCTACATTTACTTTGTACTCACACCTAGGGGCAATTTGGAACAGCCAAGTAGCCTGATGGGTATGTCTTTGGACTGTGGAAGGAAACCCACGCAAGCAGAAGAGAACATGCAAACTCCACACAGAAATGCCCTTACCTTGCCCTTGCTGTGCTAACCACTCGCTGCCATGCTGCCTTTACTTTTTTAAAAGTCCCAACAGTTTACATTCTTAGACAAAATAAAGCTCTCTTGGTTGTTTGGATGGATTCTCAAGAATGTACAACATGCTTCTACGTTCCTTTAATAGGACACTAAATAACAAATAACCCATTAGGATGCTGAAAGACACTTTTCCTTTTGTTGAAACTATAAAATGGTAAAAAAAAAAAGTGATATTTTACTAGGGACTAGAATGTCACGTTTTAGAAAAATGCTGCCAGAAATACCTTGTAAGGCATCATTGACATCATCCTGTGCTCCAGGCGTCCCAGGTGAATGCTAAGACATTTGCCGAGCTGATTGAGGAAGGCCAGGTTAAGGGGGATCCCACACAGGGCGTAAAACACACAGAAAACTTGCCCTGGGTATGTGGTGGGAGAGAGATTTCCATAGCCTTTGGAGGAAGCGAGAAGCGAATCCATATTATTTCACATATTCTTAAGCATGCTTTTCAGACTGGGTAATGACCAACTCAATGCCTACTCTCAACATCCTCATAACAAAAGTGTCCAAGTTTTTTTTTTTTTTTTGAGATTTTATGCCTAACTCATGCATTGTTTAATTTTCTGACAATGTGCAACTGCCCAAGTCATTGTGAACTTCCTGAAGTATGTGACACACATTATCAATCTTCCCAAATCTGCTTTTGATGTAAAAATGCGATAGTTTATTGTGTTTTTCTCAAAACGACAAAAAAAAGTACAAGGCATTTTTGTTATGAGGATGACGAATTATGTGTTGGGTTTTACATTTAAACGATGTGGTCAAATAGGTATGAACATTCAACTTGCCTATAGTGGTGACAATTGTTCCTGCAAAAAAAAAAGAACTGCCAAAATCCCAGTTACTCGGGTTAGTGGAGTTTCCTGAAGGGTTTACCCCACTTTCCCGTGCATCTAAAATCACCTGTGGAAAAACAATACAGTAATCCAAAAACATGCAAAGTTATTAGGACAAATCAAAATATGTGGACACTAAAGATACACATCTAATTAGTTTGGAAATAATGACCTGTACAAATTTCTCCAAGGCTGGTCCATCAAGGCAGGTGTAATTAGCGAGAAAGTACAGTTTTTCCAACTTAAAATGGTTGCGATTTTTGCTCTCAGCCTCTTTCTCAAGCAGTTGGAAAACAGTGGCCCCCAACAGCAGGTAGATACATTGAGAGAGAGCCAACAAAGTGGTCCAGCTAATCCTCACACCTGCAACCTGGAGCTGAGCCATGTATGCCCACATGCATGAGAGACACAGGGTCCAGAGATGAAATAACTCTCAGTGTATAGTGTCCAGAAGAGTCCTTAAACCTCTTTGATTGTAAATCTTATGATCAGACAGTATTATGGACTAAAAATGCAAAATAAATGTCCATCTTTGCAGGCAAATCTAAAAATAACATTAAAAAATAATGCTCAGGATGAATGAGAAACTGTGGTCAGGCTCTTAACTCCTCCAATATGGATTCACGAATTGAGAAGTTAGTCTCTTAATGGAAAAGGTCAAAATTGAGGTGGAAGAATAGGATCCCTGTGTGGGGTGGTTTTTATCATCCTCATTGGTCACCAAAGGTTTAAACGGATGTTTGACCGGGCTGTGTGTAAGTCAGTGGTTCCTGTGACAACGACTGAGCAATATTCCTGTAATATAGACCTGGAGCTGTCTCCCACAAGCTCATTTGTCACTGCTAAAAACACAGGAGTACCACTATGTCAGCAGAACATTGGTTAATGTTTCATCTAATAGCTGCAGCTTGGTCAAGTGCATTAAATGTGGAAGGAGAGAGAGATTATTCACTCTTATTCCTACATTTCATGCAACATAAAGCTTAACAACAAGTTATGTTATATATATCAGGCTGTTAATCAGATGGAGTGGTTTCATTCTATGCTCTGGATTGTAAGAAATATATTTTTATTGTATTTAAATTTGTGCATATATATATATATATATATATATATATATATATATATATATATATATATATATATCATTCCATTAGTCCAATAAAATTGCATTTACTTAACACCTAGCTAAATTTTGTATTATTTGAAAATAAAAAATACTCTCTCTACTAAAAATACATATATTTTTTAAAAAACTCTCTCTACTTTTACTTTCTCTCTTTCTCTCTCTGTCTATCTATCTTTCTATCT
>JAOUQZ010000002.1:20717541-20740217 GCA_028564935.1 Neosilurus hyrtlii
CATCTCTGGTGCATCGTGGTTGTTTTGGTTGCTCTGGTAGACCAGTGGCGTCCGAATTAATTTTATACCCTTACACCAGTTCACACTTTGTCAAATTAAATTGTATATAAATAGGTTGTAAATCAACTGGAATCTAAACAGTTAACTAAATTTATATTCCAACTTCCTCCATGAAGTAGATGAAAAAAATTTTTTTGTTTTTTTTTTACCCCTCAGCTGGTTATGGCTGGAGGGGTATTGTCGTTGGCTTGGCGGACGGGCAGGTGGTGTGACAGTAACTTTTTGTTGCACAGGCCAGCTTTCTCTAATAGCCTCCCTATGACCTGAACTTGTGCGTGGGGTAGCTAATTTGCATTTGTGACCTTGGCACAGAGACCTTGAACAAATAAAATTTGGCCATTGTTTGGCTCAGGCACAGCCCAGCTTTCTGAACTTTTGCATAGGCACGCCCTATGACCTAAACCTGTGTGTGGGGTAGCTAATTTGCATATGTGACCTTTGACCTTGGCACAGTGAACTTGAACATATAAGGTTTGTCCAGGCCATTGCTCAGCTCATGCACCGGCCAGCTTTCTGAACTTTTGTATAGGCACTCCCTATGACCTAATCCTGTGTGTAGGGTGGCTAATAACGTGGATTGTCCGAAACTGTTCGTATAGAGGATGGCATTTGTCCTCCGTGCCCATGAGACATCCTGTCTCAGGGGTTATGACGTTCTATAGAAAGGCTATTTTTAAAATGTTTACACAGAACTTTTTACAAATTAAATTAAATGCATTCTCAAACACTTTAAGTACGTTTGTGGAGCTTTGTAACATCATGCCACTTTTCCAAATCATTCCTCTCTTGTTTATTTTCTCTCTAGCACATGAGTGAAGTAAAGCTGATATCTAGTAATGAAGAAACATCTGAATCTCAGCTAACGAATCAGGTTTGATTTGGATCTGGTCTTGTCCTTAATAAAGATGAAACCATTCAACATAATATAATAGATTATATTTGCAGAAGCGATGATAGAGTAATATGAGTGTGCTACTTCTGAAATGTTTTATGACCACAGTCCTGTTATACTGGGTTGCAGATGAGTGATGAGGTGGGAGAGATGGAGTGTAATGAAGAGCCAGAACAGGTTACTATTCACTTAAAGCGTTTGCCTGCTGTGTAATAACACAATCTCTCATAGGAAATAAAATACGAACCGACATGTTTTGTGCTGTTTTTCCTGCACTTTCTGAACTGTGGAGTAATGTAAAGTTTATTTAATTTTATTTTACTGCAGATCTTGGAAGAGCAACAGACTTGTATGGAAGTGGAACAACAGTCATGTCCAGCATCAGCCACACAGGCAGGGGCTTTTAATGGGATCATTTAGCCTGAAACATTTGTGGAAAAAAAAAATATAGCAAAATTCTCTCTTTACTTTCATTTCACTTCATGTATTTTTCTCTTACAGTGTGAAGAAGCGCCGCCCACATGTCAGGGTGAAGCATGCCAAATGCAGCAATCAGAAGAGGTAATTAATAAGAATTATTATTTATGTTTTAAAATTTCCTTCAGTGTAGATTTCTTGATGGAGATTACGTCCGAACTAAGAAAAATCTGTGTGGGTATTCAAGTCCACAAACATAGAGCAGCCACAAGGGGGCACACATGAACAGCGTAACTCAGGAAGATCTTTCCCAAGCAGATACAGATGGAAGAGATGCAACAGTGTAATAATGTTTCATCTCAGACTCACAATACTACACAGGCATGTCTTTTGATGCTTAAAAAGAACAAATTGTTTATTTATTTATTTTGGTGTACAGTCTAACCCTCATATCAGTGATTATACAGGAACATCTAAAGAAAAATGTTTATTTTTCATAACTTAATTAAAAATTTATTTATTGCAAGTAAAGTCAAGTGATTTATTTTGATGATTGTGGCTTAGAAGTCCATCCATCCATTTTCTGAAGCACTTAACCTTGTTAGGAATATGGTGTAGTGGTTAGGGTGCTGGGCTCATGATCAAGAGGTCATGGGTTCGAATCCCTGTTAAACCCCCACTGTGCTAAGTCCCATGGCCCAGGATTCAACCACAGGTGTGTTTCTGTCCACCAGGCAGTATTAATGGTTTTATTTAAACTTATGATATTCCCTTTACATAACTCACCATTTACCAGCATTGCTTTTATTTATTCAGTTATCCAAAGCTGATAAGGATTTATGTCTGAGCAATGAGGACAGCAATGATGAAACTCTCTCATCAGAGGAAGAATTCCTACCTGACTCTGATACAGACACGGACGAGGATTCAGACATAGAGCGATCTAAAGAGAAAGCTAAAACTTCGGTCACCTCAAAGGAAATAAATGAGCAGGCGATACCACCGATTCAGAATAATTTAGTCACACAGACTACAAAGCTTAACTTCTGTTTTGTTTGTGGGAAGGCTTGTACAAAAATATCACGGCATTTAAAATTACACAGAAAAGATAACGTTGAGATTGCAACTGCTTTTAAACTGCGGAAGAACTCAAAACAGAGGGCACGCCTCCTTGAAATACTAAGGAACAGAGGAAATTACCAACATAACAACTCGGTTCTTATGAACGGTGCTGGACTGATTAAAGTGAAACGAAAGCCAAAAGATGACAGTGACATGCATAAGTTTGAATACTGCATGTTCTGTAATGGGCTCTATATGCGTAAAAAACTTTGTATGCATGTGAGACGCTGCCCATCCAACCCCGACAGAGACATGCTAAAGAATTCAAGGTCTGTTTTGGGTTTGGCAGCTTTAGCCAAATGCCCGCATTTAAAAGACCTTTCAGATGATGTAAAGAAAATGCTTTGTGATATGCATCAGGATGAAGTTGCACAGACCATCAGAAATGATGTGTACGCTTTGAGACTGGCACAAGCTTTCTTTGACGAAAATGGCAATGGCAAAGGACGTCATGCATTTGTTAGACAAACCCTTCGATGCATTGGAAAGTTTTTGATTCTTTTGCGCAACAAATTTGCCATAAGGAACCTGGCAGAAGCTATAAAACCATCCAGCTTTTCATTCGTCACTGAAGGAGTAAAAGAAATTGCTGAATTTAATAAGGAAACAAAATGCTTTGCCATACCGAGCCTTGCACGGAGAATTGGGTTGGCTTTGAGAAAATATTGCATCTTGAGTGCACAAAAAGCAATAGAGGTTAATGACAAAAAACTAATCCAGGCAACAGCAACATTCATGGAACTTTTTAAAAATGCGCAATCTAACTTTGCATTTGGTGGCGATCGATGGTCAGACGTCAAATCCAAGTCTTCTTTACTGCCGTTTGTCAACAACGTGAGAATGCTTCACTGCTACCTGGAAAAGGCTATACAGACTGCACTGAAGGAATTGAGGGAAACACCATCTGCTCAGAGTTATGCTGACCTTTGCAAAGTGACCCTGGCACAAATCCTTATGTTTAATCGCAGACATGGAGAATTCTCACAATTGACCATCAAAAACTTTCAGGAGAGAGACCAAGTGCAGGATCCTGAAATCTCTGCGACACTGACAGCATTTGAAAAAGTGTTCTGTGAAAAGTACTGTAAAATCCTGGTTAGACAGAAAATAGGGGATCCAGAACCGATTATTCTGACTCCTGACATGATCAGAGTTCTAGAGCTACTGATTGAAAAGAGAGAGCAATGCAGTGTTCCCAAAAGCAACATATATGTGTTTGGTCAACCCAGAAGTGGAAGGTGCTACAGGGGAGAAAATGCCCTGCGACTTTGTGTCAGTGAGTCTGGTGTGACCAATCCTGATGAACTGACATCTAACAAATTCTGCAGATACATTTCCATACTAAGCCAGGTCCTCACATTAAAGAACTATGAGCTTAAAAAGCTGGCTAAGTTCATCGGGCATGATATAAGCCTCCGTAAAGAATACTACAGGAAAACTGATGCCATGCCTCGCTTGGCCAAAATCTGCAAACTTATTTTGGCCATAGAGAAGGGGAATGTAGTGAAGATTCTTGGACAGTCTCTCGATGACATTGTTTTACCAGGTATATACCTCTTCTTATTAATTAATGTAAGCCTATTGTATGTAAATAAATCATTAGAAATATTTATTGAGTTTTTAATAGATTTATTACTAAAAGCAGGTCTATTTGCCATTCCACCAAACAACTCCTAATAAATTCAATTAAATGACCCTTTCAGAGGAGATCAGGGAGAGTGACAGTGAAGATGAATATTTCGAGGAAGACAATGGTAGGGTTTTATTTTTTTATTTTTTTGTTTGTTTGTTTGTTTGGTGCCACTGTCTTTACCAGTCAAGAAACCATAGTTGTAGAATGATAATGAAAATATTATTTGGCATGATGTTTAAAAAAAAAAAAAAAATACAATACTATACAGACAAAAATATATTTTTTAAATTGGTAAGCCGAGGTTTAGAATACATTATTGTGTAGTTTAAGGGAAGAATGTGTAATAAATTAACCCATTCCTCTAGGTTTTGTTCTATATCGCACTAATATTAATAATTTTATTTTTTGTTTCCTGTTAAAGAAAAAGGGTATTTCAAAGATCACGAGGCAAGAAGTGCAAGCATATTAGCATTAGTGTCTAACATGAAGACGAGCAAATCTAAAAAATCAACAGGAGAAGATAACTCTACAAATGAAGAACCTAAAGGTATGTTTATAGACAATGCTGCACTGCTACTGTATGTATGCACAGCGACAAGTGTTAAAAAAACAAAAACATCTTAGTTGTGATTTCCCCCTAAATATAAACATATAAAGGCAACAAGGACATAGAGACAAAGTTGTATAAAACCCTAAGTCAAATACATATATAAATTAATGTAATAGTATAAAACATGCATGGGTCTCCTCTGGGTACTCAGGTTTCCTCCCATAGTCCAAAAACATGCACAGTGGGCATGATTGGCTGTTCCACATTGCCCGTAGATGTGTGAGTGTGATTGTGTGTATATGAGTTGGCACTGCAGTGATCTGGCTAGCTGTCCAAGATGCACCCCGCACTCATGATCTGATTGGCTGCAGCCCCTGTGACCGTAATTAGGATTAAGTGGCTTAAAAAACGATGAATGAATGAGTCTAAAACACTATATAAGGAACAGCAAGATACAACAATATTTATAGGCAAATATATTTAAGAGGGTTGTGTAATATCTAATACCTGTTCAACATGGATTTATTTTAAAGTTCATGGTTGTCCAATGATTTTGTGAATATTTCAAATTATTCTACAGATTTGTGTGATTTTTATCTTTATCTGTTTACAACAAACTTTCTCTATTTGTTTATTTATTTATTTATTTTGAAATAGGGACTCCTGCCCAGGAGCAGGCGGAGCAGCCACTCGTACAACCACTCAAAAAAGTAGAGTGGTCAGAAGAAGAGAGGATGGCAATCATGAGGCATTTCAAAAAACACATTTACTATGGAAGGCTGGCTACGGTGCACGAAGCTCGATGTTGTCAAATCCTCGAGCAACCTATACTAAATGGTAGAAGTATTCAGAAAATTAAAGACTTTGTAAGAAATACTGGGATTTCCTTTATGAGGAACAGGAACATGAAACATGCTCGGAAAAATTCTTGAAAGAATGTTGCGTTACCTCCCCAACCGGCAACTTCAAAAAATGGAGCAAACTCAAGCATCTAAAGTATCTTTCTTGAGTCCAGCATGTCAAAGCCAGCAGGATAGCCATCATGTTCAGAAATGGTACCCAAGAATTCAAACCTAAAATCTGCAAGAGCAATACATACAAAGAGTAGTAAATCTAAACTCTGATGGCTAAAAAATAAACTCTCACTGCCTATAATAGCATATGCAGAACTGAAAGGGTGCCATGGTGGCATAGTGTTTAAGCACTTCTACTTCACAGCAAGAAGGTCATGGGTTCAAGACTGATGCCCAGTGAGGGCATTATGTCTCGGTGAACTTTGCATGTACTCTCATCTTCCACCAGATAGCCCGGTTTTCTTTTACAGTCTAAAGACCTGCACATTAAGCTAATTGGATATTCTTGATTTTCCGTACGAGTGAATGTTGAAATGTTCTGGCCCTTCAACCCAGCAAATACAATCACTTCTAATGAATTCATCATGAGTAGCCTAATCAGCTCTAGTTTAATCCACCCACAAAAAAATGAAATGCAAATGTGTACCATGATATAGGGGGTAGATGACATGAGGAATATTTAGCATAAGCAGGACTACCTTTAACCACTTAAATCACTTCCATCACACTTCCATAAACACTATATACAACCATTTCAAGTGCACTACCACTCCAACCCAAGTATTTCTGTCTCAACAGTTAGGCTGTTAAACCAACAAGCAACAGCTAAAACATTAACACTTCAAACAGCCACTTACAGAATAACACAGGTCCCAGGTTTACCCAACATGCCTACTATGTAGATGACTACAGATGTAACATCCACTCCAAATAAGGGGTCCAATTTAGTCCAGTGTACAAATAGCAAAAATTACCAACTAGAGTTTTTTATTCTCAAACTTGTCGCTTCAATCACATTAACAAACTTGGACACGTGAAACACATGCAAAACTATTCATAGACAATAAATCAACTTTATTGTACAGTTTATTTGAATATTTAATTGTTTTGATTATTTTCCATACCAGTATTAGTTGTTTTTCACAGCTTGTCTTATTTGCCCTTTATGTATCATATAGCAGTTCATGGAACTGTTGCTAAAGTGTATAATAGATATACTATCTACTATAGTTATTACTGTAATATCTACTGTAAATATTAAACAGTCTTTTCATTTCAGTTCCAGATTGGTAAATGTTTATTTAAATGAGATACCTGTTCTTGTGAGCAGCTTTTGTCTAGCTTTGATGAAGGCCATAATATCTGCATCAGTCTGTTGGTCTCCAGTCAGTGGAATAGATGTTGAGGCGAAGCCATCAGAGGACAAGGCTCTAAATAACATACACATTAACAAATGAAATATAATGTGCCTTATTGTAAGTAATAAAACAACCAGTCTGGTATTTATTGATGTGGATTTAGGTGAAGGCTACGAACAAATCTCGTGAAGTTTCACCTTGTTTATATATGTTTATATTTAATGTGGAGGTTTTATTACTATTATTTTTATTATTATTATCATTAGACTGGTAATAGTAAACTGACATTTCATAAATAAATAAATAAACATTAGACCAGTTAAAAAAAGTTTTAATTATTTGACTGTGTAAATGATCCCAGTTCAAGTTTTAACCTAAATTACAACATTAGCAACGAGTCAACATCAAATATCCATTTGTGTGATTCATTGCTTAATTTTTTTACTTTCTTTTTTTTTTTAATTAATCCAAATTTTTATTTTATTTTTAGTGTGCTTTGGCATATTTATCAATAAAATCACAACAGTGACTGTGTCATGTATCCCTAACATAAATATGTTAGTTATTTACAGTTATTTACAAAACTGGTTACAATTAATGGGGTATCAGACTTTGAAGTTCATTCATGCTATGCAAAAGTAAACAAAAAGAATAATAAATTGCGACACTTTCCGAAAATTGTTATTAATTTTTGATTATTAGCCATACTTTAACCTCAATATGATTGTCAGAAAGATTTTTTTGGGTCTTCTACAATAGCATTGTTCAATACATTTTCACCCAAAATTAATTGATTGAGGTTTCAAAATTCATTCAGTTGGATTTGCACTCCTAGTTCGAGGGTGGAGAAGTTTTTCTTAATGTCTGTATTATGGCTCTCCATGGTCGTGGCCTTTTTATTTAGAGGAGTGGATGTTTGTAGCTTCTGTTTATTTTAGCAATGGCTGATCGTTTTTACCCTGTGACTGGTGCTATGAAGAGCCTCATGAATCACTTGTATAGCCTGTTGTACAATGATTTCTGTGCTCAGATCTGCGTTTGTTTCTATGCTAGATAAATATGGACCTGTAGGTGGTGGTGTATGCATGGAGGATATCCTGTTATGTATTTTGACCCTCTGTTTAAGATTGTTTTAGGGAGGAAGGAATTTCACTGAAAATCTTTAATCATTCCCAAAACTGGCACAGAGATTAAAGCTGTAGTACAATTGCATCTATTCAGAACCTCCAAAGTGTTAAGAGTTGCCACAGAGGATATTCGCAAAACAATAATGGTGATTTTATTTAAACAGGTATTACCTTTCCCCCGCTAGATTTGAAGCCGTTTGTATGACTTGGATATTCTTGTTCTTACCTAAGCAATCTTCTAAACAGCTGACTGATTTCTTACTGCTCTGTACTATAGTAACGGTGTCCTTTTGTCATGGAATGGTATTTGGAAAGGTTAAAAAATGTCCATAGCAGCATGTGTGCAATTTCCAGGATGTTTACCTGAGCCCTTGAGTAGAGAGAGTAGGTTGGTTGCTTGATGCTCTGTCTTGGTTATTGCTGTGGTGATCATGCAGTGAGCTGGAATTTTGTGAAGAAGAAAAAAAAAGGGGGGGGGGGGGGTTTACAATAAGTCTAATCAAAATTAGCAGAATTTATACTGGAGGACAATCTATTTTAAATACAAATAATAAATTAATCAAATGTAAGTTTAATACAGCTCAAAGCACCACAACCTCAGATAATATAACAAAGTTATATTTTCATTGTCATACAACAATATATGAAAGGCTGAGAAGCAAAGTGGTCTAATCAACAGAAATAATGACATGAAACTTTTTTCAATATATCAGGGATAAAAAAGTGTCAGCGATAATGCTCACGATATAATACAAGGTCAAAAGGAAGATGAAGGAACCATTCCTGCAGGCATGGACCTTATTCACATCTGTGACAATATCATCTCATCTCATTTTTCAGTTTTAAAGTGTGGACTTTTACCTTTAATTTGAATGTTTCAGGTGAAAGGAGAAGGAACAGTAATACAGCAATTGGTGATCCCATCATTTTTTTTTACAGAACCAAAAGTAATTGGACTCATGGCACCCTTATCCAGATTATATAGAATTTTTACATAACTGAGCAATTAAGGGTTAAAGGCCTTGCTAAGGAGCCCAACAGTGGCAGCTTGGTGGTACTGAGCCTTGAACCCCCAACCTTCAGATCTGTAAGACAGAGCCTTAACCACTGAGCCGCCACTGCCCTACCCAAATCAGCCATGACCTAGGTGTGTTATTATCTCGATATTTCACTTATGTCATAAGTAAATAAAAGGACTTGTTCTTATTTCAAATGCTGAATTTATACTTGTTAACTCTCAACATGAAGTCTAAAGGGCTGTCACTGCCAGTGACGCAAGCCATCTATAAGCCTAAAACAAACCCATGAGAGAGATAGCACATTAGTGTTTCCAAATCAACTATTACATTCTCTTTCAATGTGCTCAAAAGCAACAAAAGACCCAGAAGACCACAGAAAGCAAACTGTAGTAAAGGACAGAAGAATTCTTTCCTCTTCTGGCCCAAATCAAGAACACCCTCCAAGAGGTAGGTATATCTGTGTCAAACACACCAAAGAAGAGAAGACTTCAATAATATGTAAATATAAACAGGGTTTACTACAAGATATAAACCATTAGAAAGCCTGGAGTACAGAAGGACAAAAAATGAGTTTTGGAGCAACCTTCAAGTACAGATCAGACAAAGACCAACATGTATTAGAATGGCACGATGAGAAGAATATGGAGAAATGAAGAAACTGCTTATGATCTGAAGTAAGCCACTTCATCTTATGGTGTGGGACTGTATGGCTGCCAGTGGAATTGTACTTATTGATGATCTGACAGCTGACAAATGAATTCTAAAATGTATAAGGCTTTATTATCTACTCATATTTAGCTAAATGCTTCAAAACCTATTGGATGATGCTTCACAGGGCAGCCAGACAATGACCTGAAGCTTCTTCAAAAGGCAAATCAGTGGAACTGAAGCTAAAATACCCCAAGAATAAGAATAAATAGAAACTGATGACAGCTGCAGTAAAGGCCTAGCAGAGCATCACCAGGGAAGAAACACAGTGACTGCTGATGTCTATGGATTCCAGATTTTATGCAGACATTGACTCCAAGTATTAAAGATAACCATTTAATTCATGATTATATTACAATTATGCACTGAAGACAAGGTGGATGTCACTGAATAGTCCTCGAGATAGAACATCAAGCGAATTCAATTCAGCATCATCTACTGGGCCTGAGGTGCGTAACTGTTTTATGAATAATGGTGGCACAGTGGTTAAGGGTTGGGTTACTGATCTTAGGGTCAGGGGTTCAAGTCCTGTTACCACTACTGCTGCTGTTAGGCTCTTGAGCAAGGCCCTTAACCCTCAACTGCTCTGTTTATGAATGCAGTAAAAATGTAAGTCACTCTGGATAAGGGCATCTACCAAATATCACAAATGTAAATGTGTTATATAATATATGGGAACAGAAACAAAAAAGCTACTAAAAAATAATTTTTTATTGTTTGTTTCTTATATATTTTAAAATTATTACAGTGTACACACGAGTACATGTCTTCTTTTTTTTTTTTTACATATTTTAACCATGACAGAGACAGGTTGACTGAGCTATGCACTCTGAGGCAAGCTAAGTGCTATGTAGTTAACGCCACCTGTTTACCCACTCATTCAGAATTCAGTACATAGGATAAAACACACTGACACTAAAGTAAAACGCTCTCTGAAAAGTTGTTTTAGTATATACTATGCAGGAAAAGAAGAAAAACAGACGTAAGCAAAATTTCTCTGGCTTATTTTTCCAATTTAAATCGAGATAAATATTATGCCAATTGTTTCGGGTGACCATGACAAACTGTGCATGTCCGTCATTCTAATTTATGCATTATTCAAATAGAATCCTTTTTTTTTTTTTTAATTCAACAGTAGCGGACCAATCGGATTGCACTGTTCTGGTGTAGTATAGTGTATACTAATTGATTTGTCTAGTTACTTTAGGCCCCTTATTTCTAAAGTTCTGCATTTCAGATTAGTTATTGCTCATACTATTATTTAAAAATAATTTGAAATATTAAACCGGGGAAGAAAAATAGAAGAATTTTCACTAGAATCACTAACACACTATTTAAATTCATTTTTTCCCTATTCTTTTTTTTAACTGTTCCTATGTAGTTTTACATACTATGTATGTGTAACTGTATCCATGTCTCACCTGGATGTGAGAAGGCTGGGAGAGCTGTCTTGGCTCTGGCCTTTTCTTGTACTTTCTGAGTATTCATTCTGCTGCAAAATCACACACATTTTTCATAAATGTATTTACCTAATTGTTCAAGCTAAACAACCAAGTAGCTGTAATGCCTGTTAACATATAGAATGAGAGAATCAGACAGAACATTCAAATCATAGCGGCTTAGCAGCATGGCGGCATGGGGGCAGAGGCAGCCATGGCCTAATAGTTAGAGAAGTGGGTTTGGGAGCTAAAGGTCACTGGTTCGATTCCCGGACCAGCAGGAAAAATGTGTGGCAGCAAGGGGAGGACCCTCCTCCTCTTCCTCCACCTTCACAGCTAAGGTGCCCTTGAGTACACCTAACCCTCAACTGCACTCCTGATGCCGCAATGTGGCTGTCGCCTGCTCCTGTGTGTGTGTGTGTGTGCTCAGTTTGGATGGATTAAATGCAGAGCCAAATTTCCCTTGCAGGATTAATATAGTATATCTACAAAAAAAAAAAAATTCAAAATCCGTCTCGCTTTACAAAGGAATCATTTTCTGCTGTTGCTTTAAAGCAGCCTTTAAAAATATGCTAGTATTTGAGATAAAATAAAACAACTATGTGTTTTGGAATTAAAATTGTAGTTTCCTGGTCCTAAAAAGAAAGCATTTTCCAAGTTAAATACTCCACCAACGCTAATGTTTCCACTGAATATTAAAAGCCTGTTTATTCACTACAGCCAGACCTAAATACAGCTCACTCATCCTCAATGTTAATGAGAAAACCCAAAACAGGCCATCCTAAGCTAGTGTGAAAGACAAGTAATTTCCTCTGGAAAGATTTAAGGACTAAGCAATGCTGTACAGCTGCTCATATGTCCGGATGGACGATTCATATTTCGTTCTGACAAGATCAAAACAGCGTCGCCAGCACAGTCTGCTGGTCAGATGTTGTTGCTGCATAACATTAAAAATGTGTACTGGACTGGATCTGAGTAATGTCTGTACAGAATCAGCCATCTGGAGACTGTAGAGTGTACGTTGCTTTATGGGTTTGTGTGACTGATGCAGTGTTACTTTATTAAATGCAAGTTAAAGGAGAACCTGTAGCCTTGCTGCCTCCTGAGTGCAGCAGTCCTGGAAGTCCTTCTGTAGTTTGATCTTTGATCTCTGATTCAGGTGCTGTAGATGTTCAATCTCTGTCTTCAAGCCTTTTAACCGTTCAAAAGTGCTCTTATAACTATGAATTTAAAAAATAAACAACATTGTTAATGTTCGGTAAACTGATACCACACACCGAAAATACAGAGGATCGTTTCCATAAAGTATTTAAATAATAAATGCATACGTCATCTTCTCCTCTTCAATCTGATTTCGAAGTGTCTTCTCTATAGGATCTGATTCAGTATCTGACTGGTTCCCAATTACACCTGAGGCAGAAGAAAAAATTTTCTCCCGTTTTAACAATGCAAACAGGAAATAGAGTGGGACAGTAGTGTAGTGGTTAGCAAGTATGCTTCACAATAAGAAGGTCCTGGGTTTGAGTCCTGGGCTCTGTGACGGTGTCTCTGTGTGGAGTTTGCATGTTCTCCCCGTGCTTCCATAGGTTTAATCCAGGTACGCCGGTTTCCTTACACAGTCCAAAGACATGCACATTAGGCTAACTGGCTGTTCCGAATTGCCTGTGAGTGTGAGTATGAATGGTTGTGTGTGTTGGCCCTCTGATGATCATTTGAGCTGTTCAGGGTGTACCCCGCCTTCACCCAGAGTCAACTGGGATAGGCTCCAGCCTCCCCGTGGCCCGAGTAGGACCCTAATTCAGTAAATGAATGAATAATATTAAGTACACAGATCCAAAAGTTGAAAAGTGTAGCAGACAAAAAGAAAAATCTAGAACTATTATTTATTAGTGGATGGGATGGCTAAGCTTTTTGTTGTTGTTTGTTTTTGCAGATGTGTCAAGAAACAGTAAGAAAACAGTGAGCCAAAAGTCTGGTATGTCCGCTGCTTAATAATAAACAATACTTTCAGGGTTTTTTTTTTACTGACCAAAGAGACCACAGTCCCGCCCTTTTGTTTACCTATACAAAGTTGGCACCAAGAGAAACTAAGCACTACCAAAATGAAATGCATGTCTTTCACACTGCACATCTTTTTCTAGTAAAGTAGACTGCGTCTAGTAAAGTCAGTAAACTGGCTTTTCCAGTGATTTTGACTGCTGCTTTATCATATCACCATTTGTAAAATGCTAAACCATAACACTTGTGGTAGTGCCATAACAGGAGGACATTCTCACAATCACCTACAATTTTGTTTTGGGCAAAGAATCACTTTAATATCTTTCCAGATATCCTGTGTCCTATTTGGCCAGAATCATGTTCTTGTTTTGTGCATCCAACTCTCCTTTCATAGGTCTGTTCCAGTTCCTGCTGTACCCAGCAGGACATTTCCCTCTATGTGTGTTTTTTGAGAGCGCTCTGAGCCAAGACACGAAATCAGCGCACTCGTCGCCACTGACAAACTCCACATCTAACGCCAAATGGCTGAGGCCACACACATTTCTCTAGAATTCAGGGCATTTTAGGGATAACAGGACCGAAATATTGCAGTCTTTCATAAACACGGCACACATGTTACTGTGGACAAGGCACTTGGCTCAGAGTAGCACACCCATTCCACCATGATTTTCAGAAGCTCGTGAATATAGAATGCTATATTCAGGGCTTCTGGGTGTGTTTCGAGTGCAAGCTGCCACGTAATAAAAAGCAGGCTCCTCTGAAGTTCCCCTTTGATGCAGTTAAAAGACAGCCCACTGGAAGCGTGGGATAGGTTTGTAAACTTGTAGAAGCTCGTTAAAATGTTTATCAGATAGAGGAAGACATTAGTTTAAAGACCAGACCACTCACCCAATCTTAAAATAAAGGAAACCTACCAGCTTGTAATCAAAATTCAATCTCTTTCATAACTAAAGTGTTTAGACCAGCATTAGAGAGAAGAAGTGTAGTTTAATCACCTACCCTGTGCTGCTATCTGCATCCTTCTTCTCTCCAAATACTTCTTCAGCTCATCTGATTGAAAGCAGACAGGTAAAGAATAAATAACAGACACAACATTATTTAACCAAAGTAGAGTCACTTTCTCGTTTCACTGTAAAGGCAAATGACTGGAGCCTGGTGAGGATTTGCTATAAAACAGTGACAGTTTACTTGTATAGCTGGACGACACTAAAAGACTGTGTGTGTTTCACATAAACACAGACGCAGCACTGGGCCCCAGACAGATCTGTTCTGCCTACCACACAGCAGAGACCTAACAATTTATAGCAGTCATAGAAAAACATACACATCTAGTGTGACTATGTATGTGAGAGTATTTACAATGGAAAAATATGGTCTCCCTGTACGGTGTCGATATGCCAGATTTAACACCGACATCACAGATAAAACATGGTTGAAAGGTTAGGGGGTGGCTATAGAATCTACAAAAAGTACTTCTAGTTTCCTATAGGACCAAGAATGTACTTAAATTGCACAGGTAGTGTGATGATTGGGGCAGCTGTGGCCTTATGGTTAGAGAAGTGGGTTTGGGGCCAAAAGGTCACTGGTTCGATTCCTGAACCAGCAGGAAAAATAGGGGCACTTTCCCTTCCCTTTCTCCACCTTCATGGCTGAAGTGGCCTTGAGAAAGGCACCTAACCCCCAACTGCTCTCCGGGGAGGCTGGCGCCCATCTCAGCCGACTCTGGGCAGGGGCAGGGTACACTCTGTGTGTACCTGTGCCAGGCCATCACACGGCCAACACTCACACAACCATTCACACTCACACCTAGGGGCAATTTGAAACAGCCAATTAGCCTACTGTGCATGTTTTTGGTCTGTGTTAGAAAACCGGAGTACCACGCAAGCAAAGGAAGAACATGCAAACTCCACACAGAAACGGCCGAGCTGGGAATCAAACCATCTTGTTGTGATGCGGACATGCTAACCACTACGCCACCGTCCTGCCACTTTTGGACATTTTGTATTTTATTACATTTGCATTGCATGTATATGCCTTTCATATAAATACTTTCTATCATATAACAGTAATAATTATGCACCAACGGTGAGCTGGTGATGCGTTCCTCTCTCTCCAAAGCAAAAGCAAAGACAATATTCAAAAGGCTTATGATAATATATTCATTTATTCGCCTAACTGCTTCGTCCTCCTAGGGTTGCAAGGAGGCTGGAGCCTATATCCGCTGGAGCTGACTCTGGGCAAAAGCGAGGTAAACGCTGGACAACTCCTTAATCTATTGCAGGGCCAACACACACACATAACCATAAACAATGTTGTGTGAGGTGGTTGTTTTTTATTAGCACCAAAAAAAAAGCTACCTCTGCCAGTGATCTTTAGAATGTCTTTGTAGAAGAAATTCCTGCTTCAAATGTCATCCCAAGTGCAATGGCCTAAAGAGAAATAAAGGAGGCGTAGGACTGCCTGGGATTCAAACTGTAGCAAATAGATTTGCTGGTAGTTTAAAACTGCCTCAGGGAAAGAATATGACATTAAAGGAAAGATGGGGGGGGTGAACGAATGATAGACAAGTCACAGCTGTCCTGTGGGGCAAATGTCTGACACAGCTAGTCGCCTTACTGTCTGCAGTCCTCTTCTACTCATCCCAGAGGATGTACAGGGATAAAATATGTCAGGACATGTGGGATTCTGATATCAGGTAGTATCTCTGCTGACCCATTTCTGTCCATGGTAAAGTAATATCCATGGCAAGGATCAAGTTTTACAGAAACACATGGCATGTTCTGAATATCCAAAACAGAAAGACACCGAATGAAAACCTGCCATTCCTCTCTTAAAAGCGATGCTATTAGACATTCTTAGGAATTGAAGTGTGAGCCAGCTTGACATTCGGTCTTTGTTACTGAACTGTACATCACTCCTTCATCTGGTCTTGTTTTGATGGTGTTGATGAAAATCCCACATGGCCCTGAGTCCGTTAAGTAGATCGTGCTGACAAGCAGACTGGATAACATTCTGCGAAAACTTTACATCACACGTAAGAATACACAGATGCCCATTCGATTTCAAGATTCTTTAAGTATTCATTACTCACCTTAGGACCCGGAGACACTCACATTCGATCAAGTGACCTTGTTAACATAAAACAATGGAGAAAATATACTCTCAATGGACAGTAAAGGGGATTCTAGTTGCTTGATCTGCAGCTTGGACATAACCAAAGTTCCAGGATCAAGATTCTAGCAATAGAACTGACTGCTCTGAACCTTTTGTGACCTGCCTGTACTGACAGAATGAGAAAGCTTCAAATCTGGGAAACAACCAAACTGGAACATCTACGATTATGGCCTACTGTGTAGTACAAGGAACATTTCATTGCAGTCCTAGAAGCCTGGAGTCCAAAACGATTTGGTATTTGCCTTAAAGTCATGTGATTTACGCTAAGAGCTTTAATTACCTGGTATTTTAAGTGTGTTAGACCACTCATAGCAAGAAGGCCCTGTGTTCAAGCCCCATGCCCGGCAAGGGTGTTTCTTGCATGGGTTTCCTTCCACAGTCCAAAGTTATGCACATTAGGCTAATTAAACATTCTTAATTGCCCCTAGGTGTGAATGTGAGTGTAAACGGTTTTGTGTGTGTTGGCCCTGCAATTTTCTGCCGAGCTGTTCAGGGTGTATCCTGCTTTTGCCCAGAGTCAACTGGGATGGGCTCCAGCCTCCCTGCAACCGTAATAAAGGATACAGTGGTCCATAAAATGAAATTAAAAACAATAATAAAAACTTAAGGATATTTGTACTGCTTTGTGTATAACAATACATGATGGAGATTTCTAGAGTATATATGATAATTTATAGCTCATGTTGTTGGTATTATTCAGTATGCTAAAAAAGTGTCCAAACTTTTGGCTGGTACTGTATATATATAGTGATGTGTTTTCTACAATGTTTTAAAATAATAGTATTAAATTATTGGGGGATTTTCTTCCCTTATTGTGGTGCCCCTAACATTCACCTATGCCGCATCTGCAGTACACCAGCTCTGCTCAGCTACATATCTCATCTCCTCCTGGTGGATCACTCATGTCTCCAAAACGGTATGTTTCCATGGGACATGGATCTGCCCAAATAAGGTGTCATTATAGGCTCTATTACTGTAGAGGTCCAAACTGGCTCTATGAACATTTTGAACTGAGGAGGAGACATGGGACAGGGAACTTAATGACAGAAACACCATTGTCTATACACCTTGCCTGTACATCCGAAATGCATGTGTATCTACAGTGAAGGGAAGAAAAGCATTAATATCTCCTTTTTATTTCTGGTTTTTGAGATAGAGATGGGCTGTACATTTTGCTGAAACCTGGTAATTCTGATTTGATGATAAAGACGCTTTCGGAAATGTGCTCTTGATGAAAGCAATATAAACAGTGAAGCAAATAAAGGTACATTAAAAACAGCTGCTAGACTGTATGACTTCACACGATCATCTACTTATTTAGGGTTTACTCTAAAAATAATAATAATAATAATAAAATAATAAAAAATAGTAGCCTAAAATAAAATCAAGAATTATGGCATATCAACTTAATTTTGTTTGAGACTGTGTTGTTATTAAAGTTGACCTGCCCCACCAAAATCTGTGGTCATGAGCCACTACTGCTCAGATTATTTCCAAACCCGTGTATGTGACACAAATTGTTTCAGAATCTGTAAATGTCTGCTTTCCACTAAAGGGCTTTGACAGTTATTCTGAGATTCCTGTGGGCTCGAGCTTATATTCAATCAGCAGCATAACTTGATGGTTGGAGAAAAAGAAGCTTTTGACTCCACCATGCTTGTATTCCATCGCTGAAAAAAAGGCTCAATAAGCACTATTATACTTTCTCCCAGATTTACTAAAGCCATTCTGTATTTCTTAAAATCACCATTTAAAATTTTAAATTTTAAATACTACTAATAATGAATGAACTCTGGCCTGGTGGTAGAGTGCTGGATTACTGATCCCAACGTCAGGGGTTCAAGCCCCACTATCAGTGGGTTGTCACTGCTGTCCCCCCAGTGCTGCTAACTGGGTTATCAAAGGCCGGCCATGTCTCTCACTGTCTATGGTGAAAGAACCATTGGTGATTTTTGTCAAGAGTAGCTGCATAGCCGTCAGCGTGTTTCTGCCCTGCGATGGCCTGGCGAGCTGTCCAGGGTGTACTCTGCCCTCGCCCAGAGTCGTCTGAGATGGGCGTCAGCCTCCCCTGTGACCCTAATTAGGATTAAGTGGTTCAGAAAATGAATGAAATCCATCATTATTTGGGATGGGGTATGCTTTTAAGTAGATAATTTGACACTGTAAATAGAGCTTGGTAAATTATATACTCTAAACTTTGGAATAATATCCTCCACCCAGCGGTCTATCCTTTAATGTCTATGCCAAACTGACCACAAATTTCAATGATCAAGTAAGTGTTATGATAAAGGCTTCATTTAGCTTTGAAATGGTGTATGAACTGCTAATGAGAAATGCAAATCACTGGTTTACTTTCAATACATATTTAAAAGTTTTGCTGTTGCTGCACTTTCTTCACCAGACAAGACTCCCATGTGACCTCACTCTGCCAGGAGTAAGACTATTTTCATTTCAGTGAACACAATAAAAACTATACTTAAATCCTTCATGGATGATGCTTTCCACTATGTTCTCAGTCAATGGATATTCCATAAAAATGATTTCATGCTTAGCCAGACCAGATATGTCTCTTTTAAGGCCAAGTACACAGAGTAAAGGGAATCTTGGCATATATAATCTTTTGGCATATTTTATATAAGCTGCATTTGGTTCCCTGATGCATTATATGGTGGCACATCAAAATGTGAATTTTGCATGATTCATTCTAATAATTGGACACGTGAGCAGAGAGGCGCCACCTTACCCACAAATATGCTTTTCTCCTTGGATTCTTTGTGCCGCAGTCACCCAATTTCATGAAATCGCAACAGAAACCACTGGTGACTACACCAAGTGGGACAGAGACCAATATCATCCCCATCATGTTTTCTTTGCCTGACAGACTGAGTGTATGCCTTTCGTTGAGAACGCAAAATAATACAGTACTCGTCACGAAGCAGTCTGAAGGACTCACGTGCAAGTGTCAGCAGGCATGGCAGAATATTATATTTAACATTCTATTCTTAAATGTTGTTGACAACTTTTCTGCCATAGACAAATTCCAACACAAAACCACAATCACAGCCCATGTGTGCGTTTGGATGACAGTTCAAAGTTTGGGACTATGAAATAACATTCACCAGCAGTAAACAAGGGAGGCTGCGATGGTCAGGCAAGAACACACTGACTCTACAAAGTACATCTGCATCCCACAGAGGTGTTTACAGCCGTCCCTCATGCTTCGGTAACATGACTGAAACCCTGCATATCTATGAGCAATCGTACCAAACAAAGGAAACTGCTGAGCTGAGGGAACAAATCCATGCAGATCTAATGCCCAAACATACTGATGATATTTATGCTCATCTGGATCGTGCTTTGTGAGCCATAGTTCCATGAGCGTGGGCCACAGCTACAGACAGGACAGATGGACTCTTGGGAAGGGGTGGGAGGGTGGGCAAAGAGGATAACAGATGCTGTATGTGGAGCAGGAGCAAGAGGACTCCCTAAATCCCCACACATCTGGAAAGTCTATTGGGGACCTTGATTGCATTGTGCTACTCATCAAGCCGAGGACATACCTCACAGGCTGAACGTGTAAGTCTTTAAACAATTTTTAATAATTAAAAAAGGAACAACAACCGAGTGTGGTGGTGGGTCGAAAGTACCAATGGTGCAGCATGTCTTTTTCATGATCCAGTTTTGGCATGTGGATTATTCCATCTCACTGAGTATGGATGGCATGATATACAGTGGAACTATGCCTCATTTTTTTTGAACATTCATTCAATAATTAATTTCCTAAGCCGTTTAATCCAGATTAGGGTCGCGGGGAGGCTGGGGCCCATCTCAGCCAACTCTGTGTGAAAGCAGGGTACACCCTGAACTGCTCACCAGGCCAACATATATACAACCATTCACACTCACACCTAGGGGCAATTTGGAATTTGGAATGCCAGTCAGCCTACTGTGCATGTTTTTGGACTGTGGGAGGAAACTGGAGTACCCGGAGTAAACCCATGCAAGCAAGGGGGAAACATGCAAACTCCACACAGAATCACCCTGAGCCCAGGAATCGAACCCACACCACCCCTTTTTTGAACATCACATGTTAATTTATCAGCATATTATGGCACCGTCGTTTGAGATACAATATTATAATTTCCATTAACATCTTAATTTCATTCAAGCTAATTAAATTTGATCCTGATGACCTCTGTATAAATATTTAAAAATAAATATTAAATATAGGTAAAGGTAATGGATTTCATGCACATGTCTACCAAATTTTAATCCTGAGGAACACAGTGAAGAAGGATTTTGCAGGGTCCTTGCAAGCCCCCGGGCCACATCTAGACCTAAGCTTTTCCAGAAACTAATGGCCAATAACTGAACAATGCAAAGATAATTCTTATATGGTATCAATATTCAATATGGGTCACAGGGAGGCTGGAGCCCATCTCAGCTGACTCTGGGAGTAGACAAGGTACACCCTAAACAGCTCGCCAGTCTATGGCAGAGCCAACACACACATCTGTTCACACTTAAAGCTAAGGGCAATTTGGAACAACCGATTACCCTAATATAGGTTGAGACGGCCAGCGTGTACTTCTCTCTCTCCTGCCATGGATTCCAGCTCCTGCTCTGAGATCCCCAGATATTCCCAAGAAATCCATTAGATAAATTCTCTCCAAAGGTACCTTGTTCTTCCTAGGACTACACACAATGAAGTGGCTTAGACCGATCTTCCCATGAGCACAACAAGAAATGACCTTGTAACCACCTCAACCACATCCTATTAATTCAGAGGGGCGGCGGCTCTATTCTGAGGATCTTCCCAAATGTCACCCTGCACCTCTGTGGATGTATCTCATCTGCATTATTAATACTCTTATTCTTTTGGGCACTATGTGACCATAGATGTAGAAAAAGATTTAAACTGACCAGTAAACAAAGAGCTTCATCCATGAACTGAGCTCCTGTTGCACCACCACAGGCTGCTGTAACACTGTTGCCACAGAACTGATCCATCTGTCAATCATACAGTCTCTGTTTCCATTACTTGTGTTGTGACTAAGATCCCAAGATAATTTCTCCTCAAGCAAGTGCCATGCCAATTACCCGCTAATTCTCAATTATATTTTCACATTGTTTTGTGCCAGTCAGAAGAAAATGAAGATATTACAGCTGGATGATGTAGACATGCTGATGTTGAGGCATAAATTCCTTCATGCCTTCATCATTCTTAGTGTCTGCGGTGGCATTAATTCAGACACTTGAGATTACAGGCACAATAATAACACTGAGCTTTAGCTGTATCTTCACTAAAGCATAACACCAAAGCTAAACGTCGGCACATGGTGTCTTCATTGGCGCTGTGCTCTGGGAGCCGGTTGAATGCACTCAAACCCACATGCGTGACTTTAAGGAAGTCGAGTCTGCTGTGAGGTGAGGTGCCCCATTTCATTTGAATCTGAGCCGAAACCGCAAACACCAGACGAACAGTGTGGGAGATGCAGCACACTTAAACAATATGAACTGGGTGCTGGAGAAGCATGATGAGAAATTTTGCTGCTGGGAGAGACTTGTGGTCGAGACATTTTTTATCAGATGGAATAGGAGCAAGACTTGGTTTTGTTTTGTGGCTGCTTGATTGTGAAAACTGTACTTCAGCAAAGAGCTACTGATTGCTTCTGACTGATTGCTTGAAAAAGAAACTGGCAACACTTTAAAAAGAAAATATGAAGTCAACTAGGAATTCAAGGGGGAAAATGGCTCTGCACAAACCTCTCTGCACAAACCTGGTGAAATGTTATGGTCTATGACAGAATAGATGTGATATATACAGTAACTCGAGCACCACTGTGTTGGCTTTCCGCTCTCTCTTGTCATCGCTGTTGCTGACAAAACCTATATCATGCTGTTGGGTGTTAACAGAGAAGCTCACATATCACTGCATTAAAAGGCTAGAAAAACTGTACAGACTTAGAGTATATCACAGTGTGTTTAGTAGGCTGTTGAAATGCTCCTCAGCTTGGGGAATCTAAAGAAGTTTACTTGTTGTTTTTCTCCTGACTTAAAAGTTTCATCAGACTGGTCTAGGGTGAGCTCTGTGCTGAGAGTACTATATCTCACAGGTCTTTATTTAACAACAGAAGGAAAGAAAGAATTCATCATGTTAATTTTAACACAAGACAGTGTGCCTACACTGTGTGCACAATTATTAAAGTTGTATTTTTGAGGACTAATTGTTATTGTACAACTATATTGTACTCTTGGTCAATCCAAAATGTTAACAAACCCTCAAACCTGAACATTTAAGTAGTAAAAGTGAAGTTTTGGCTTT
>JAOUQZ010000002.1:20742358-20754954 GCA_028564935.1 Neosilurus hyrtlii
AACACGCTAGGAGGAGAGAACTATCTTCCCGAGTTTCTATACAAACAGTGAAGAGCAACATGTGATAGAATGTAAATGTGCAAATACATTCACATTAGGCTAATTGGCTGTTCCACATTTCCCCAGGTGAGTGTGAATGGTTGCATGTGTGTAGGCCCCACAATGGCCTTGTGAGCTATTCAGGATTTACCCTAGTAGGATAAATCGGTTCGGCAAATGTGTGAGAATAAGTGGATTCATGTTTAGTAGCAGAAATGGAATTGTTCGGTCTCATTTGATATAATAATATAATACATCCAGATGAATTTAGTTGAACATAAACTATTTATGGGAAATATGGTATTATGGTAATGTGTATATCCATGAAACCAGGCTATAAGATATAAAAATATCTGTGTCTATGCCAAGAGAAAGTCTTAGTAGGTATTAATTCATTACAATTTTGGATCAAACAAGCTTCTGTTGCTCCTGCATAAACAATGCAGTATTTTCACTGTCATCACTGTCTTTGTGAACAACTGGGCAAAAAGGACATTACAACATTAAGTCACGCTTTCTTCAGCAGAAAAATAGAGCCCAAAGACACTGTAAAAAGATACTGACCTTTGTTTCAGTATGACCTTAAAGTCTTCAGTAGTTATATTATCCTCATGATGCCTCCTAAATATTTCAAACGCCTCCTGTCGTCCCATAGAAAGCTCTGCTCCTGAGGAGAGTGAAATGCCATGTAGAAAAAACATTCTGAATAAAGAACACAGTCTGATAAATACAATTGTTCAGTCAGCCTCATCATGTCTTTTCACCCTTATCTGAATCTGATTGTATATCATAGTTCTGATCTATTCATTCATTGATTCATTTGCTGAAAATTCATTGTTCATTCATTTTCATTCATCCATTCATTTTCTGAACCACTTAATCCTAATTAGGGTGATGGAGAGGCTGGCGCCCATCTCAGCTCACTCTGGGCGAGGGCAGGGTACACCCTGGACAGCTCGCCAGACCATCATAGGACATAGTTCTGATCTATTAGTCCTGATATATGCTGATTACTAGTCCTGATTGGTCATCAGGTGCTGGTTAGGTAAGCTCATGTCTCACGGAGCAGCAAATAGTGACAAACATTGCAATTTCAACTTTTCTGACAAATGTTGGAGACGAGCAGGGTTTGCCTCTGTCATTAGTGACATTAACCATCAATTAGCTAAATTTGTGCAAATGTTTGTGAAAGTCTTTGTGTTAGCAACTATTAGTTTTTGGACCTTTACCAATTCCTGGTAAAATACCAGGAGAATGTCAGATGAATCTTGGAATTGAACCACCCTTGCCCTTATTGATGGACCTAACCCTATAAAAAGGGTGAGCAAAACCTCCCCAGCATTCTGCTCACTACTTGGCAAAATAAAAATAACTAGCGACATTTGTAAAACCTTTTGCAAATGCTTATGGCTGTTTGTGAAAAAAAAATCACTTTGATAAGAAAAACTATTTATGACCCTTTGCAAACTGTTTTGCAACCTTTTAAGAACTGTGATGAAACCCAAAATTTGCTATGTTTATCAGCATTCTCCGATCCTTGAGATACTAGCTTTGCATTTATGGCATTTGGCAGACACCTTTATGCAGAGCAACTTACATTTATCATTCTTATATAACTAAGCAATTCAAGGTTAAGGTCCTTGCTCAAGGGCCCAACAGTGGCAAATTGGTGGTTAAATCGTTATGGCTCTGGCTTAGTGATTCGAAGGTTGCTGTCTATTCCCTAAAGCAAGACAGCATGTGTTCTTATAGAATTTATCCAAAGTGAGATTGTAAATCATTATTCTTTGTATAGAAACAAGTCATAGAGGAACTTGTATGGCAGACACTCCACAAAAACATGTTTTAAATGTGTATAATTGTTGATATGGGAAAAATTTTTGTGTGGGGTAACTTATGTGGCATTTTGGGGAAAAGGCTCCAATGTCAGCGCTTTGTAAGAGCTTATAAGCAGTAAATATACATTTTAGATACGGAAGACGCTTCAAGACAAAATAATCCATGTTTTGATTTAAACAACCAGAAACACCATCAGAATTATGTTGAAGTGTTAATGATAATAAAACACAAAACCTGTGTGTTTAACAAAATCATACCATCTTGAAAAAATATATAAGTTATGCTGTGCAAAAACTCTGAATTTTTTTTTAATCCATGTACAAGCAATAAAAAACTGGTAAAAGATTTGGCTTAGTCTATTAAAGTGAACACCAAAACTTTACACTTTAAATAAGTGCTAACAATCTTAGCACTTTATTCTAAACATCAATAGAAACCTGGCAAACTTCCTGTCTCCCACTTTGTGCTGGATCAATTTCATCAGGATCTCGACAAGCCTGGGCCTGTCACTGAGTCGGCACCATTCAGAGGCTGTATGCATCACTTTAATTTTTATAATATCAACATGTTGATATCTCAAAAATTATTTTACAATTTTTCTAATAAAAAAATGTAAAATATATATTTAATAATATATCTTGCTTAAGTCATTTTTATCAACCCTATCAAATGCAAATAACAAAACCTTATTTCATATTGGAACTAAGTACATCATTAATACTGTTCTTCCCTTCGCACCACCAGTAGGGACACTGAAGTGACGTATACCGTGGTATTTGTTTTTGTATGAATTAACATCTTGTCCGTACATTTTCTTGTGCTCCTGTGAAAATAGCAAACTAGCAACATTAAGGTTTAATCTTTTATGTGATGTGATCATTTTACTGTATGAATTAGTGGTAGAAAATGGTTGCAGATTAAAAATATTTTAACCTAAAACATTAATGTGAATTATTATTTTATATTGAGGTTTCTTACATGTTTCCTATATTGCACAGGGTCATTAAATCTGGACTTCACTGTCAGTACATTTTGTGTTCTTTTTTTTCGTTCTATTTTTTTAACATGAACATTAAGAGGTGTTGTTTTTACCTAAGTTTAAAAAATGGTTTCCAGTGCTGCTTTGGCTTATGTCTCAAACCTATCAACATACACCTACGTCTGGATGAATCACTATACGCTTTCATCATGCAGGGTTCCTCCTGTGTTCAGAGGGTGCCTAACCTGAAGTAGGAGCTAAAAAAATTCAACAAACTGCAATTATCAGACCCATGATTGTCTTAAGCTCCTTCAGTGTTGACCCACAAAAAGGGGGAACTTCCATCTAAGAGTTTTTACTTACTCTCATGCTAAATCCTATTAGGGTCACGTGGAGACCGGGGCCTATCTCAGGCAACACTGGGCAGAAGTAGGGTAAACCCTAAACAGCTTGCCAGACCACTGAACGGCTAACACACGCAACCATTCACGCTCACACCTAGGGGCACTTGGAACATCCAATTAGCCTAATGTGTATGTCTTTGAACTATGGGAAGAAACAAAAGTACCCTGAGGAAACCAACACAAGTTCAGGAAGAACATGTAAACTCCACAACGAAATATTTTTGTTGAACCCGGAATTCAAACCAAACATTTTCTTGCTGCGAGGCAGATGTGCTAAGCACTACACCACCGTTCCACACTCTAACAGAGAACTATGAAAGAACCATGAAAAGTCATCTGGCATTAAAAAAAAAAAATTCAAAAATTCAGTGGATAAAGCTAAAACAAGTCACTCTTTAATAAATAAATTACTGTGAAAATGTGTTGTGGTATAATAGGAATAAAATTTTTTAATGTTTTAAGACATTCTTTTATAGGAAAATAATGAATGTCAGGGTGGCAAAGACTCTGTCTTCATTTTTGATTAATTTTCCAGTTACAGCACTTCGTGTTAAGGCACAGCACATTATTACTCACATAAAACCTATAATCATCCCAAACAGGTTTTGTGTCAGATGTGAAAAGCTGAAATAAAAGAGAGGTCAGTGATGCAATATGACAGAAGAGGTGAAACCTGAGGTCGGGCTCTGAGGTCGACCAGACACAAGACCAAACACACACTTCAGCAAACTCCATTATACCCAAAGAAGTACAGATGGTAGCAATCTATAATCTATACTGTCCAATTTTCTCTCAGCATTTCATTACATTTCTGCCGTCACTCAGCCACTCGCATTACAGATATATAAACAAGGAATAAACATTTCAGCATGGGTTCAAATGGGTTCATCGAATACTTCTGGTCAGTGGGGGACTGGAATCGATGTTTTTTTTTTTTGGTGATCTGAGGTGAAGAGCACCATATGGCTTCATCTCCAAACTCAAGATGTTCCTTTTTTTGCTGTCAAGTTTGTTTGAGGGATTTCATCCTCCTGAGGAGTCCTGGATACTGTCAAAGCAGCACGGAGCTTTCACAATCCTTCAGAGAAGAAAGGGGTGGTGCAAAATCAGACCTGCTGCCTACAACCCCCTTAAACACTGAAAAGGCCAGGCTAAAACAGTTGTCAGTGATGAGTGAATCCAGGTGCAAAGCAAAGACTCTGTCAGGTAAGCATTATAAATGGTATAAGAGATGCAGAACTCCTGGTTTACGACTCTCTGGAGATACCGAATAAGAATCACTTGATA
This sequence comes from Neosilurus hyrtlii, assembly GCA_028564935.1. Taxonomy (NCBI): domain Eukaryota; kingdom Metazoa; phylum Chordata; class Actinopteri; order Siluriformes; family Plotosidae; genus Neosilurus; species Neosilurus hyrtlii. The sequence goes on from JAOUQZ010000002.1 coordinate 20,746,907, forward strand.
AATATTGACAGGCACTCACTACATTAGGACTCCATTAAGGTCCACAATCAGAGTATCCAGAAACAAACACTAGGGCATTTTATACCAGGTATAGACACCCTAAAGAAAGAGTGATACACAGAGAAAGCATAGAAAGGTTAAGAAAGCTGAGGACTTGATAAATTATTAGTCATGCTAATGCCACAAACAACCCATAGTCTATGGGAAGCTGTGAGTTTCATATCATGTATATATCCGCTTCGTTAAAGCGCATAATCACCATGGCGTTGTTTTAATAAACTTAAGCAACATCACAATATTTATTTCCATTCAGAATCGGTCAAATCAAACCACACTGCAAAGTCTTCTCCAGCACATCCCGAAGACTTTCAGTAGCATTAAAATCAGGACTCTGTGGTGCCAGTTCATATGTGGAAATGATTCCTTGTGCTCCCTGAACCACTTTCACTATTGTATCCACAATTTTCACAAATCTGATGGATCTCATATGGCTGTGAGAAAATCTACACCCCTCCAAACCTTAAGCAGATTTTTAAAAACTTGATTTTCTGTATGAGCTGATGTTTTTAAGCCCCTAGGCCTTTTTGTCATACACAATCATCCTGCTTCCTTTTCCTGTTTAAACCTCTTTCCCACACTGGTTCTCTGTTGTGGGAAGAATCATGGAGTCCAAATAACATTTTAGTTTCACACTTTATTTCCTGTAAGATTTTTACTGCATTTTACTGAAAAGCTAGCAGTTTTGAAGAAAAATTAATAAGAAACAGAAGACAGCTAACAAAACAACACACGCATCCTAACTGGCAAGAAGGAGTCATTCGTTTCTTATAATAGCGGCTTTATGAGAGTCCCAATACAAGTCACAGGCATACATTTATGAGCTTGTTTTGTTTAGGTTTTTTTAAGGATGCATTCATTTAGTATTTTTGGATGGAGTCTCTAATGTCAGAGACTTGCCAGTATAGGGATTTTCATGGGCAGCACGGTAATGTAGTGGTTAGCATGTCCACCTCACAGCAATAAGGTCCTGGGTTCGAGTCCCAACCCCAGGCCTTTCTTTATGGAGCTTGCATGTTCTCCCACTGTCCAAAGACATGTACCTTAGGCTAATTGGCTGTTCCAGATTGTCCTTAGGTGTGAATGTGAGTGTGAATTGTTGGGTGTGTGTGTTGGCCCTGCAATGGTCTGGCGAGCTTTTCAGGTTGCACCCAGTGCCGGCTGAGATAGTCTTTAGCCTCACCGTGATCCTTGTAGGATTGAGCAGTTTTGGCAAATGAATGAGAGTGAGGAAATTATGACACAGGCTGGTTTTTTGTTTGTTTGTTTTTTTGTTTATGCGGGGTGGGGTTGTTTTGTTTTGTTTTGTTTGAAGCTACATGTCATAACTTCTATAAAAGTTAAGTAAATGTTTAAAGTTGTTATGTATGATGATAACAGAACTAACTGTATTTAAACGTATCGCTACATCTTTAACTGTAAAGTTAGTTACATCATTGGCAAAATATTGTAGGGCAGTTTTGGCCCAGTGGTAGGATGCTGGATTACTGATCCCAAAGTCAGTTCATGCTCCACTATCAGCGGGATGTCACTGCTGTCCCCCCCAGTGCAGCTAACTGGGTTTTCAAAGGCCTCTCACCACTGTCTGTGGTGAGAGCCATGTAAAAGAACCATTGCTGATTTTCGTCAAGCGTAGGCTGCATAGCCGTCAGCAAGTTTCTGTCCTGCGATGGCCTGGTGAGCTCTCCAGGGTGTACTCTGCCCTCGCCCAGAGTCGGCTGAGATGGGCACCAGCCTCCCCTCAACCCTAATTAGGATTAAGCGGTTCAGAAAATGAATGAATGAATGAAAATATTGTATCTATTGTACTGTATGTTACACTAGATTTCACCTTAATCAATAATTAATAATTAATGTCTTATGCATGCATACATATACAAACAAACAAATAAGACAAGACACCTACTCGTATTCAAAGTTTGGCATGAAAGTATAGAAGCAATTAACACATTGTGAAGTAGCAATTCACATAATTCAGTAAACACAAGAAAAACCCATGGGGCTCTCCTCAGAATCCCACCACAGTGCAGCTAGTGTATTTCTGGAATAGTTAAACAAACCTTGTTGTAAACCCTGAACACTGACCCTGCACAAAACAACTGAAAAGTGCATAGAAGATTCCTTTTGTAATTTTATAAAGTCAGTGTCTACTTCAGAGTGGAAAACTCAGTCCATTATCTCGGCAGCTACTTGGAGTAGTAAAGTCACAATGTTCTGATGAAAAGTGCAGAAGAAACCAAAAACACAAACCCTCAATTGCTAATAGCACCTAATGCTTTCCAGAAATTACATAGCCATTAACGTGACAATAAACAATAATCAAACCTTCAACTTCTTCAGTGATAAATCTGCAAAACCTTTCAGCAGTTCGCAATCTGAGAACATTAACATTAGACATCTTTCAGGGTTTTTTTTCAGAGTTGCGTGACCTGGCTATATTTGAAAACCGAGTTCTGAATGCTGACAGTGAGCATACCCCAAAAGGTCAACATCTTTAACACAGTTAGCCACAGTAGCTCAAATTTACGTCATCTGGTATGGTAAAGTACTCTTTCAGACATATGATTAATATTCAAGGCAAAACTAATACAAACCTTTTGTCTCGCATCCACAAAATGAAAACTGGTGAACTAAGAAGATCTTAAACAGCACAGCCAAATACACTACACATGCTATTTATCTTGTCTTAAACAATTATTGTTCATTATGTAGCTTTCTATAGGTCACTGTATATAGTTTTAATTCCTTTTCGCTTGAAACAAACTAGGAATTCTTTCATTATCACAAGTTAAAAAAAAACGATCTAGAAGTGCATGTTATGATCTCACATTCCTGAAGTAAGCAATAAAACAATAGTAAGGTCATCTCTTATAGGAAAGAAATCAATTATTGGGTGGTGTGGTACCAAAGTGTTTGATTTCCCGTATACCCCAGCAATTTGCCAACACTAACAATTCCTTTTATATAATTAAAAAAAGATGTACATTTTATCCATTTATAGTTGCATCTAATGGGAAAAGGCTGCCTGTATGACTTCCATTTTAAAAACTACAAGCAGCTGTGTCCTAATCAATCTCATATTATAAAGAAACTGAAAGAGCTGTATCCTCAAGATGTTTGTCAGTAAACTGAAAGATAAAGCTTTATTTTTTCTTGGTGCAAAGCCCTGACACTGAAGGCTCTTTGTTTAAAGAAAACTTCAGGCTCCTGAGAGGCACATCGACAAGGTGAAAGCAAGTTCGAATCCGGGTTGATGCCACAGCAATCCATGACTGGGAGTCCATAGGAGCTAATTGGCCAAGCTCTCACGGGATGGAGGGATGGCTTACGCTCACTTCCCTGTCACTCACATCGATGACTAGCCAATCATGAGCATCTGTGAGCTCATTTGTACTAGGGGGTGGATAGTGCTTTCCCTTAAAGTGTGTTAGGCCACCCCCAAATACGCATGCGCAGCAGTTTGAAAAGAGGCAGGTGGCAGCATTGCATGTCACAGAGGGCATGCATGTGCATACTTACACCCCTCCCTGGTCGGTGGTGGTTGTGTGATAGGGAAGGCAACCCTTCACTGGTGGGAAATGGATACAACTAAAATTAGGGGAGAAAATGACATCACATTCTGGTCACCTAGTTCATAAATTCATCGTGAAAAATGTTTGAAATTTTTGTGAATGTTGCAGGGATCAGTCTCAAACTGTTCTCAAACAGTCCACACATGTCATGAGAAGGTTGTAAAGTTCTGCTCACAATTTATTCGTTTTTCGTTTGCGAGGTAAAGCGACAAGTTGGAGACTTCTGCACGGAAAGTTTGAGACTTGCTGGCATCCACCATATTTGCATTTTGTTTATGCAAATAACATGTGAATAAAAATCTAATGGTTTGAGAACAAAAGTCGAACAAAACGCAACTGATTTACGACAGGAGATTCTTGTTTTTTCACCAAACATCAGCAAACCATTTGCAAATTACTCACAAAGCAGATGCAAAAATCATAACCTGCACAATATATGCATTTAGGCTGCAACATATTTGCTTGCATGTGAAGTTACAAATCATTTGACGTGAATTTAAAAATCGCAAAAAGAAAAAAAAATGCAAAAAAATTCATTCGCACCAGTCGCTTTTCTACACACTTCTACTTTCTGCACACTTTAGATACCAATAATAACATTTATGTTGAATTTCCACTATTCAATCCCTTTAAATGAGCTTTTATTACAAAAATGGGAACATATTAGAATGACCACATGAATATAAACCTCTGATTTGAATTAAGGTCAGAACTACTGTTAGAGCTGCTGTTCTAGAAATGTAATCACCTTCTGACCAAACAGATCTGAGAATTTAACAGCACTGTGGCATGAACTGCTTTATTACTTCCTACAGGCACAAGTGCCTATAGGAACACTTTACAGCACACATGCTTTTAGATTGGAACTATGAATCAGCTTCTTGTAAACAGAGATAATTATTTGCAGCTAAGCGATAATTCAATCCCAGCAGACAGCATGCTGAAACACTCCACAGTGCCTGCTATGTGGTATGCTTAGCCTTATTAAGAAAACATTTAACCTCCCATGGATGCCAAACAGAAACACGTCAAACTGGCCTAAATGTTGGACATTTAGCACTTTTTACTTATTCAGGCTGTTTTTTTGGGGGGGTTTTTTTGCCTTCGGCATGGAAATCCAATTGCAACGTGAATTCCTTTACCACATTTACAAATTGTGCCTTTTTCTCCCTAAATCCCTACCTATCACACAAGTTCAATTACACAATGTGAAATGGGAGCAGAAACAAGCCCACGTGAACTCAATTTTCAGGCTTAGTAGGACTTTTTTTCGTGTGTGTGTGTGTGTGTTGGGTGGGGGGGATCCTGATTGAAACCAGCAGAACATCCCCTGAAGATGCTCTTACGATAACCAACCATAACAAAATTCCACAAGAGTCATGCTCAGGAAATAGCCTCATCTGTCTTCCACAAAACAGAGCATTCCTGAAATAGTTCTCTACAAGCAACATGACATCACACCGTAAATGTTCTCTGGGGGCCTGTGGCCTTACTTTTGCCTCAAATGTTAGGTTTGAATATCTTAGTGTACTTGATCGATGTAAACTGAGATGTCAATCGGATGAGTAATCAGAGAGCCATGTTTAATAGGAAACACATCCAGAGAGAAGACAATGCATCCGGTTGATCTGCTTCAATGTTTCAGAGTCTAGATAAGTGATGGGGATAAAGGCATGAGTTATAGGTTTGATTGTTGAGAGGGTGGCATGACCTCCATCCTATACATCCCACAGCACTCATCACTCTTATGAAGCTGTTTTACATGCCACAAATCTCTCCATTTAGGGGATATATCCTCAGGAGCAACTTATTCACAGTCTAGACAGCCATGTCTGCTATAGATATTAGCTTTACACTACACAGTTGGATCTCTGTTCTCAGTAAAGGAAGGTCATCATTGTCATTTAACATGTACTGTATCACATCAGGGTGACAGGGCACACCATGGGCCCATGTATCCGAGGATCATTTTTCTTCAAGAATGCATTGCAAGAGCACACCTTTTATAAAGAATAAAGACGTTATTCAGAAAACCACACGACAAACGAAGAAAAGAGCCATGACAGTTTCCTAGAGGTAACATCATTAGAGGGCATATAGAGTGACTCATAGGTTCATAGAATGTTTGAAGCTCTTCAGTTCTACCGTTCACAATCAAGGGTTGTGTTTGCTTTTCTCTCTAGTTTACAAAAAGGCAAAGGCATCTTGCATAAAGATAATCTATACAACGCTAACCATGTACACCTGTTATGGAATGCAGACATAATCAACAACCTATGTTTTTTGTTTGTTTGTTTCATTTTCTTATCCAATTTCCACCCATAAAGTGTTGCCTCCCTATCACATACCACACCAACCAGGGAGGGACGTAAGCATACACATGCCCCCTCTGTGACATGCAGTGCTGCTACCCGCCTCTTTATGAACTGCTGCACGACATTAGGAGGGAAAGCGATATCTGCCCCTTTTGTACCAATGAGCTTACAGACGGTCATGGATTGACTGGTGATCACTGTGGGTGACAGGAGAGCGTATGCCATCACTCCCTCCTGAGAGAACTCAACCAATTAGCTCCCATGGACTCCTGGTCATGGATGGCTGCGGTATCAACTTGGGTTCAAACTTGCGATCTCCAGGTTGATAGTCACGCACCTAGTCGGGAGCCCACTTTTTTTTTAATATGAATTTTATTCAACAGAAGGGACTGATGTAGGTTGGGTGAGGTGAATTTGAATCCTGCATAGTTGCGTTCACATACATAATGTGTTGTGAGTGTGTCATGGAAAAAAAAGGTCTGTGTGTCCATGTGAAAGTGATACGATTGTTTCATGACAAAAATACTCACTTGACATTCCTGTGATACTCGGTTGACATATGACCGCTGTACGGTTCAACCTAACACGGTCCAAAACATGACGTACAATAGACATGGGTATATAAGGAAGTCGTGGGGGTTTTGTTTAAGAAAAATGTACGATCCTGAGAACATCAGAAGACCCAAACCCAAAAAGCATAGGAAATATAATATTATAATGCAAAAAACAGGGTGGAAAAAAATATCTAAATTTTCAAAACTCCATGAAAAGGGACTTACAATGGCACTTTCTGTTGCACAACAGGTGCGTTTTGTATGACACACCCACAAGTATCCTATGAATTTGCATAGTTTTCATCATCATCATCCTCTTCTTTCGCATGATCCAGGGTCGGGTCACGGGGGAAGCCGTCTAAGCAGCAAGGTCCAGACGTCCCTCTCCCTCTCTGGAACCCACAACTTCGGCTGCCATCCAGCTCACAGTGCACCCAACCGCAGTCCATGGGAGGGCAGACCCATGTCTCTTCGGGCTGGGCCTGCCTGGGCTCCATGGACAGAAGCCCGACCACCAAGCGTTCGCCTTTGAGCCCCTCCCACAGGCCTGGCTCCATAGGAGTCTTCTGAACCGCACTTAGTCTGGACCTTCACCTAGGACCTGTTTGCCTTGAGTGACCCTACCAGGGGCATAATGCCCCCATCAACATAGCTCCTAGGATCAATAGGACAAGCAAATACCTCCACACATAATGTAGCGATTCATGAAGGAGTTTGCTTTATTTTCTGTCATATATCTGACAGGGACTTTACTTCCTAACCATAGCAGTGTAACACCTCAGCCAACAAATCATGCATAGTAGAAGGGCAAAAATTCTCTTCCTTAGTTCACTTTTGCAGAGACAGAATGGCTTTTACGCAAAGGTCACCATCATTATGTACTCGTACTGTTAATCCAAAAAGAGCAGAGACCTGCAATTATCCATCCAAACCCATACTGCCCTCAGGGCTTACAGGAAGCATCTCCAGACCTTAAAAGCTCTCACATTTATAGTCAGTTACTCATCACGTCTTAAACCTCTGAGGTTGCATTTACTGCTGGCGACAACATCAAGGATCTTGTAATGATATACTACTTATCATTTCTTCATTTTTAGATCAGTTTTTAAAAACAAGTTGATCAGTCTTGCCTTGGATTGTATGAGCCTCAGACTTTGTTGAGATGTTGTTGGTGAGGCACTCATTAAAGAAGCTGGTGAAGATGGAGAAGATGTCTTTAGAGGTGTTGGAACCATCGTGTAGAGCAGACGTCCAGGCAGTTCTGTCTACTGTATTTCATTCCCACGTAGAGGATTGGATGTCAGAATCCCTCATGGCTTTCTTTACCACATCCTTAAAACGGAGCAGTGAACGGAGAGTCGATCACTTGGCATCAGTGAGCTTTCCATAAAGTATGACCTTTGGAATATATGGAACTTTTTGTTGTTGTTTTTGTTGCTGTTATTTGTTCACTCGTTTTCAATAAGCATTTGTCCTGGTGAGAGTCATGAAGGTTCTGAAAGCTAATAATTATGAAAACATGGGTTTTTTTGGGTGCTGAATTTTTTTTT
>JAOUQZ010000002.1:20755054-20766520 GCA_028564935.1 Neosilurus hyrtlii
AATAGCTAGACCACACACACACACACACACACACACACACACACACACACACACACACACACACACACACACACACAGAGCAGTGGGCTGCAACACACTGCAGCGCCCAGAGAGCAGTTGGGGGTTAAGTACCTTGCTCAAGGGCACTTTTGCTTCCTACATTATCCACAATGCCATTCATTCCAAATATGTAGAGTTTCTACTGGAATTTAGCCCTTGCCTCATCTTCCCATCAATATAGAATGATGACTGATGCAGCGCTTTAGTCATATTCTCGCCAGCCCTCTAACAGACCTGCTTCCACAGTGTCTCTCATCAAGCTTGTCTCCTCATAGATTACTAACTAGCCAGACTGACTCTCTACCATAACTCAGTGCAACACCGATTCTAGCGCTTCTGCAAAGCATTGGAACTTCAATTCCAGCAATGGTGCATGTGCTGATCCAAGTAAGTTTTAATAGATACCATAATTACTATCAGTGCCATAATATCCAAGAGCATTAAAAAGCTTTCCTAACCCCCTAAAATGAAATTTCCATTGCTGTAATGGTAGAACAGAAGGTGTCTCCTCACTGATAAACTCATGTCATGACTTTATATGACTATAAACACACTTCTACGGCATTAGCACAGAAAGTAGCAAGCATGTGGCCCACAATATATAACTGTGGTTAAGGGTGGAGGATGAAGGCCTACGCAATACATCAGTAAACTTAAACATGGAACAGCATTTGGTTATCCACAACCCTCACATAGCATGGTTGTTTGTGTTTGGCTTCCTCATGTTCTTTGTGACTATAAACTCCAAATGTACTGCTGGCTTTTATGTGATAAAATAAAAGATAATATAAAGAATGAAAAGGAATAGAATAAACCGCCCTATATGTCTATTTTTTTATTTAATTTTTTTTGTCTCCTCCATGTCTGCATTTTTCACATTGTTTCGCTAACTTGCACCCAACGAGTTTCCTCTAAACTCAAAACAGTTACTTTCTTTAGCATGTCTCCAATTGAGAGATGAAACTAGAATGAAATCTTTTGGGAACAATCAAAAGCACACACACATTCCTTCGCCAGCTGCTTGGTTCGTGATGTAGGCTGTTGATTAGATTGACGCATATTTCTTCTGGATAACATCAGGTCCATCCGTTCTGTTTTACACAGCAAGCAAGCTGAATGAACAAAAACAACCCTGGAGTGCTGCAACTGAGAGCAGAACCCCTGCTGTCCTACAAGACAAACTATAACAAAAAGATCTAGATCATTTCGCCTGATTATGATTTTAACCTGGGCGGCACGGTGGCACAGTGACACAGTGGTTAGCACTTCTACCTCACAGCAAGAAGGCCTGGGTTCTGTGTGAAGTTTGCATGTTCTCCCCGTGCTTGTGTGGGTTTCCTCCGGGTACTCCGGTTTCCTCCCACAGTCCAAAAACATGCTAGGCTAATTGGCTGTTTTAAATTCCCCCTAGGTGAAAGAGGGAGTGTGAATGGTTGTATGCGTGTTGGCCCTGCAATGGCCTGGCAAGCTGTCCAGGGTGTACCCTTCCCTCGCGCCAACACACTGAGATGGGCACCGGCCTCCCCGTGACCCTAGTTAGGATTAAGTGGCTTAGAAAATGAACGAATGAATGATTTTAACCTTTATATCGAATCAGTGTTCGTAATCCTATTTTGTTTCAAAATGTATACAGATCCCTGGATGTGGAAGTTTAACAGACAGTAGAGAAAAGTTTGCTTTTGATACCCATCATGGTGTCTGTTATGATAAAGGATACGGTACACTAATTTATGCAGCAATATTTTAGAAAAAAATGTGTAGAGACTTTTTCACTCACTTTCCATACTGCACCCATGATGCATTGGGCCACTTTCTTGGCTTCAGTTGAAATGCATGTTTTTTTCTTAGTGAGTTGCAGAACCTGTTCTCTCGGACAAACAGTCATTTACGATCACATTCACACCAAGGGCAATCTGGAAGAGCCAATTAACCTAATGTGCATGTCTTTAGACTTTAGACCGGAGGTAACCCACACAAGCACGGTGACAAAATGCAGAGTGCACACAGGCTCAACCCCAGGACCTTCTTGCTGTGGGATGAGAGTGCTAACAAATACGCCACTCTAACCCCACAGAGACTCGTTTTCCAAATGATAGCATAGCAGTAAGAGCTGGTAGAAAGCCCAGAAGCATCCAACGACTCACTGGTTCTCACCATATCCGGCGGTATGGTAGCAATTATGCCAGGTCACATATGAGATAAACGGTGGGACCAAGCCAAGGACTCCTTAATATCACCACATGTATAAGCAGCGGCCTATGAGCCTGAGTTTCCATCACTGAGGTTCTCATCCAACATTGGTCTTTCAAGGATGAAAACATGATTCATATTGTGTGCAGTGGTGTAGTTAAATCCCTTTGTAAACATGGTTTAATGTAAAATGTTTTTTGCAGGCAAAGATGCTTCAAAACCAGATTCGGGGACTTTCAAGGACTTTTCAAGTACTAATATTTTGTTTTGGAGCTGTACACAAAATATGTCATTCAACAAACAACGACTGCAGCTTGCAGTTTTCAAACACCAAGAATTAATTCATCATTTTGTTTAGTATTAACAAACTAGAGCAATGGGAATCAAGTTCACGCAAGTTTGTGTAGCGATTTCTTTGCATAATCTATCGATTAATATATTTCATATGTATTTTCAGTAGTATGCTAGTATTATATCCAATCATCCTTGAGGTCATGGTGAATCTGAAGGCAATTTCAAGAATCCTGGATATTAGGTCGCAGTACGACCTGGATTGTGTACTGTATAGCCTATTTGCCAACTAGCATTTTCTTGGACTTGAAGAAATCAAAGAATCCAGTGAACATGCACACATCCAGAAAACTCACTACTGAACCAGGGACCCTGGAGCTTTGAAGAGACAGCTCTGCTACCATACCATGGATGATGGATCCATAATGGATCTGGTTTCCCATTGCTCCTCTTACTAAAAGTTATGAAGCTTGATAATCCTAGAATTAGAACAGCTGTTGTTTAGGATTGAGAAGTGGGTCATCTTACAGGGATGTCCACTGGTCTGCTCCTACTTTAGATACATCAGACACATCCGACTGCATGGAGACCTCAGGACGAACTCAGGACATGCTGGGTGGGTTGTATCTCATAGTTTGCTCTGGATCATCTGGGAACTCACCAACAAGGAGTATACTGTACAGTGGTGAGTACAAAGTATGCTAGTATTCCAAAATGAACTTGCTCTTGAACGATACATGACTCGTCTCCATGCAAGCCATGCTCACTTCAGGAGTTTAACCTTATGTAAACCACAAGGTGAGGTCTACAAGACCAGGATCTCCAACACAAAACAGCAGCATCATTATATCGTAATCAAAAGCAGAATGCATACCATCTGGTGAAGCATTTTCTGGCAATGGGACATACATATGTAAATAACCATCACTTGCAGAGAGGGAAATGTCTCTGAAAATGTCATTTAAGGAGAGAATATCTGCCTCCAAGGACCTTTGCCAAAATAGCAGCTCTGTCAGTTTCTGAATGTTCCAAGTCAACAGCATTCTGCAGACTTTGCAATACAGGTTCCTTAGTGTCCTTTTTTTTCTCCAAGCCTGATACTTTTTAAGTGTTAAACAAACCCCAGAGATCCAGTTTAATGGACAACATTCAAACAGTTCCATATTTCTTTCATGTCAAATAAGGCTATGCTCTCGGACCATTCGCTCTTCCTCTGTCGGCACAAGTGTGTTTATAGTTGGCCACACTGGCCTCGCTGCGATTTATTACTGCACTTGTTGGCAGAAACTGGAAAGAAATATGGCTGATGCATTTCAGGGGAAACCTGGTCAAGACATTCAATAATAAACCACTGTTGTCAAAAAGATTTAGACTGCAACCCATTGCTAATTCATGATATGTCATAAGGTGTGTGTACAGAAGCAGAGGGCTTTGTGCAAGAAAAAAAGAAGGAAAATGGAAGTACTTGAGCAAATAAATGAACAGCTGTGCTGCGAAGATCACCTCTGTATTAGCTGTGATGCCCTGGACAACAGCTGGAATGTAGTCAGGGGAGGAATGTTTACTGTGAATATGACATGATATGATATCATCTGAATTCCAGACCCTTAATTCTCACATCATACGAAGAACAGTTTTCCTGAGAGAAATCTGGGACAAATTGATAGCAGAAGCTGAATACACACACACACACACACACACACACACACACACACACACACACACACACACACACACACACACACACTTCTTTAGAAACACAGCACTCCAGCATTGTCCATTAGCTGCCATGCATCACAGCTTGATGAGTGATTGATTTTCTTCTAACTAGAACTGGACTGTGTCCAAGCATGTGTTTGTTTGTGAATAATCTCCTTTTTTCTGAGCTCTGCTTGCAATTACTGGTCCTATTATCGAACTGGGCATCATTAGCCAAAAATGTCCAGGAAAAAAAACGGGTGATCCAGAGCCTGTGGTAGAGCAAACAGGAGCAACGGCTCGGTTCTGGAGTTTCTGGCGTGCACCGAATCCCCAAAGCCATGATCACAGTAATTATCAGAACTGAGGTTTATCATTATTTTAAAGGCTCTACCAAACCACACTGAAAGATGGAGAGCCAAACACATGGCAGTTGATGAAGATCTGTGCCTCTGGCTTCTTTCACTGTCGTTTTGAAAAGCAGGAGGAGCTGCTGTTCCAGTTTTACACTCCACCCAGTTAATGAACAATGTCAACAGGTTCTAAGAAGGTTAGATTCTAAGAAGTTGGGAATAAAACATGACTGGGCAGTGTGATTCTGATACCCCAAAGTTGATATAAAGCCTATTACTGAAACCTTTTTATCTATTTACTGTACATTAAAAAAAAATGTATTCCAAAAAAAGGGTTTAAAAAAGTTTAAACTTTTTTTTTTATTTACATTTTTTAATTAAAGTTTTGGACAATACTAACAAATCTCAAAATATTTTTTTCCCCAAGCTATGCATTTTATTCTGTGAATTCACTCCATAATGCACTAAGCTCACAACTCACAGCACATCCTTTCGATCAGTCACCACTGCTATGATGTAAACCAACATCTTATCATGTTTTTGACTGGAAATTATAATGGATACTAATAATAAGGGATAATTTCGAAAGAACAAAAGAGCCAGTGCTTCTTTTACCTGTTGATCAGAAACATTGACCGTCAAAGGACAAACATGCCTGAGAAGTGCAGGGGGAAAAACAGTCATCATTCTGGTTTAGGTTAGAAAATGCATGCATGAGAAAAAAATAAATCGTGTTTTGGAATTAAACTCTGCATTAATGTTGTGTTTTGAGCAGCTATAAAGTGAGGTCATTCCCTCACTAGACTCTTTTATCTCTTTCTAAAACTAATAAGGCAATAAAATACATGTCATTATATTAGAGAAAAATTGGAACGCCCTCCATCCTGAAGTAACAGCTCCAAGTCCGACTATGACAAAGCACTGACGCTGGAGACTCCTTCCAAAGATCCTTAATAAATAAATGCCTTCTCAATGAAAACTTCAGCACATAAACACATTCCAATCTCTTCCCTGTATCTTGTTACTTTAGTAAATATAATCTATTAGAATGAGCACCTAAATATTTATACAACAAGCTGTAATGGTTCATTAATCAACACTTCCTGACCAATCAGAATCCAAGAATAACATATATTCTGAAAATATGTAATGGTTTATTTTGCATGTTTAGAATATTGGTCAGACAATGTTTGCAGTTGGAGCTCCATAATTATACAAATGTCGTAAAACGACGTTTTCACTGATTCTTGACTGATGGTATACTTAGTCTGTGTCCTGACGAACCAGTATAAGAATATATTCACTGATAATGACTTTAAAGCACCTCTGTAAGTCGCTCTGGATAGGAGCGTCTGCTAAATGCTGTAAATGTAAATGTAAATGTAAAACCATGAGTTCGATTTTGTTTTCGCGTCTGTGCCCACATGCCCACACCGTCGGCACTGAGTGCAGTGAAAATAAATGTAGATAGCGCATAAATATTCATATTAGTGTTAATAAGCATTATGCCAAAACTGGAAATGTTACTAATAATAAACAGGAAAGGGTAGTGTCAATAAACAGTATGCAAAATATAAACATTAGTATTAATATACAGGCAATGTTAGTGTTACTCCTGCACTCATTTGCCTAATGACATAATCCTATTAGCGTCACAAGGAGGATGGAGCCACTGGGTCTCAGCTGATTCTGGGAGAAGATGGAGTACAAACTGAACAGCTCGCCAGACCATCGCAGGGCCAACACACATAACCATTCATACTCACAATCACACCTAGGTGCAATTTGTAACAACTAATTAGCCTAATGTGCATGTTTTTAGACTATGGGAGGAAACCGGGGTACCCAGAGGAAACACGCAAAAGCACAGGGAGAACTCCTGTGAGGACTGTGAAGTGGACATGCTAAGCAGCACGTCACCGCTGCCAAAATTAGTGTAAAAAAACAATAAATATCAGTTTTAATTCATAGGAAATGGTGGTATTAAAAATCATTATGGGAAATATAAATTGATAAACAGTGAAACGCAAAAAGGATTTCAAATGTTCACTCCCTCCCAAAAAATTCCTTTAAATCCATCACATTCCAAACACACTTTCACAAGGTAAAATTGTTAACTGGGGATGCATTAGCTTTGAGCAAATACCTCTGGAAAGGTTTCTGCGTAAATTCCTCGACTATTACTTATCACAGCTGTAAACACAATTAGAGGAACCCTTGCATTGTCATGCAGCAGGATTTTTCAGGCCCTGATAAAAACAGTAGACGTGGAGGTTCAGTATGCCTTATTTGTGGCATTGTTCATCATACCCAAAAAATAACAGATTAGAAGAATTTGAAGACAATGGCCTTTTTCTTTTACAAACAGCCTGCATGTGTTCAATGAAAATAAGCAAATGCAAACTAACACCAGAAGAATGTCATGGCATTCCCAATCCTGAGACGACTCACTGGGAGTTTCCTTCGAAATATTTCCGGACCAATTGCTTCCCTTCTTTTAATCTATTGTGCTGTAACCTAAAATCCATGAATCTGTGAACATTCCATTAAGTTTTCATTATGATCATGGAAGCTTTTGGTTTATGAGTACAAATGGGTGGTCAGAAGCATGACTGTGGCACAGACAGGATCCACCGTTTGAGCATGAACAATTACCAAATAATAAAAGAAGAAACGTCTGGTCAAGCAACGAACCTTCCCTTCATAATATACCCAAAATGTGTCATCAAACTGTCTGATAAAACACAATGACGTTTACTAGGCTTCTGGGTTAACTAAATACATATGGAGTGGTGTAATGCAAAGAGAATTTCTAGAAGTTTGTTTTATCGCTCACCATTTTGCTTGTGCTTTACATGCTCTGACTGTATAGAGTCGTCTGGAGCTTCATCCTTAATTCTCTTCTCAGCATGTGTGCTGGACGATGACGACTGAAGTGAGGTTTGGGAGCTGCTGAGTTTTGCTAGTTGAGTGTTGGCTTCTTGAACTTTCTGCTTCTCTTTCTTCAGCATGCTCAGTAGAATACCTGAAAAGCTTTGGTTAAGAATATATTTTGGGGGAAATGGTAACAGGAAATAGATTCCATCATAAAAATGTGTAACTGTTTTCTGTGTATGTGGCACCGTGGTGTAGTGGTTAGCACGTCCGCCCCACAGCAAGAACATGCATGTTAGGCTGATTGGCTGTTGTATATTACCCCTGGGCGTAAGTGTGAGTGTGAATGGTTGTGTGTGTCTGTTGGCCTTGTAATGGACTGGTGAGCTATTCAGGGTGTATCCGATTTTGTGCAAAGTCGGCTGAGATAGGTTTCAGTCTCCCCACAACCCTAGCAAGATTAAGTGGTTTGCCAAATGAATGAATGAACAAATTAGTTAATTAATAAACGTTTACATCCTGGTCCGTGTCATTCCTAATTTTGGGTCTATTCCAGAAAACACTGGCTACAAAATTGGATTACACCCTGGGTGGGACACCAGTCCTTCCACAGACCAGATATTTTTTAGCCATATCCACAAAGATACAGTGTCCTCATTTTCAAACAACTGTCATGTTGTGTCAGGCTCTTAAAATATGAAATGAAAGCATGCAGCTTCCCTGGCTTTTTGCAGATAAGACTGAACACCGCTGGCTCAGTTAACCTTTAAAGGAACCTACCAAGAGGCAAAATTCTCTACAGAAACAGCAGAAAAATCTGTAAAATCAACCATGGAGCAACATTTACATTTTTATACCATAGAAGGAGATATTTAATCAAGAATCTTATGGGTTTCACATTCTTTTCTTATGTTATCATGTGGGACATGACAGCATCTAGTTTAGGCTTCCTAAAAATGACACTGGTCAGCAAACACACCCTCATAATTCCACATGTCTGTAAGACAGTTTGCCTTTCAACGTCATGATAAATGGTGCAGTATTTTAGGGCAGAAAACATTTTCATGTCTTTTATGGAAAAGAAATCCTGGGACACTGAAGTCATCTGACTGCTTTTCTATTAAGTTAAATGTGTTGTTATATTTTTATTACCTCCACCAAAGCACTGAGTTTTGGTCAAGGTATTGTTATCACCAGCATTTGTTTGTCCATCCTTCCATCTGTTTGTTTGGGAACAAAATCCTGACCACAACCATTCAAGGATTTTCACCAAGCTTGGTAAGGAGGCTATCCTGCCTGAGTCCTGGAAATGATTAGATTTTGGAATGTCAAGGTCAAAGGTGAAGGTCAGAGCAAGGTCACACATTTTTGGAAATGGAGCGCTTATGACTTCGGGATGTGGGCTGATAGACATGTCATTACAGTATACAGAGTACTAACAGGAAACCATATACAGACTTTCAAACTAGACGGTTACCTTTGAGTAACCATCAGAGGTCAAATCCCAGCCATCTCTTAAATCCTTCAAATGAGAGTTTTTTCTACTTATCTGGTCATGTTCACATACAATAAAACGGGCATATGGGTAATTAAAACCAGCACTCATATGGGGCTTTTTGCTACATTATCCATGCTGCATTGCAGAGGTTCCTTGCACTCAATGAGTGCTGTGCCAGTGGCAATTTATATTTATAAGAATCTTTGAAAGTGTACAGTATATTACAGAACATCTTGAAACATTAAAGTGGAATTAGTGAATATGTACTCCACTTCCACCTGACCCAATCAATATGTACAAAATTTGCCCGCCATGTACAGTAGGTAGGAAAATGTCTTTGTAAGTACATTATATCCCTCAGTAAGGTCTGCATCAAGGGGTATGCAAGTCCCTGAGCCCTGACAGGTTCGAAATCACCAGTAACATGAAAAGTGCTTTAAGAACTGTCCTTAGGAATCTTGTCAAATAGCCAATGGAAGCAGCTCTAAAAGGTTTTTAAATGTATATTAAGACTTCACAACATATACATGAGATTAAATTTATCTTGTGTGTACTTTCATTTAGTTGGTTTAAGTTATTCCGGAGAACGTGTCTGATAATATCATAAAATCACAAAGAAGCAGACTGATGGCTTTATCATTCGGCTCAGTGCGGCTGAAACCGATGCAGATGTTTTCGAATACTAGCGTGTCATTTTGACAAGGCCATACTACAACAGCAGAAGATGAACTTCAGATTACCTCTCTCTATCCAAAATACACAAATCTGAAATGTCAGCACGATAACCTGCTGTTTACTTTGGAGATAAACTTGCACCAACAGACGATGGAGTCACCGGCTGAATTTTCCACCATACGGAGGCAGACGTAACGACACAGGCCGATGCGGTTGACATGCTAATTTCCCCCAAAACCCCAAATATGTGAAACTTCACCCTTAAACAAGCAAAATTATAGTTAACTAGGTATAAGAACTTTCAACAGGAAGGAGATGTAATGTTGGAATTTTATGCAGCCCTGATTATTTACACATACATCACCCCACGTTAGATTTTATAATTCATGGTTTAAATTCATGAAACTGTTTCCTATATTCCATTTATTATTCTCTCATGTAATACAGACATCCCATGGTGCTTTCTTGAGGTCTTGCAGAAGGAGCATGGTTTGGCCAGTTTACAGCAGCAAAAGAAATCATGTTGAGGGATTTTTTTGTGTTGATCTTATTTAAAATATTTACTATCGTCACCTAGACCATGTCAGATCCTCAGTCATTTATAACACTCATAGTGAACCATTAATCCGCCATTCAATACACCCTTAGAAACGAAAGGTTAAAGCTGGCATCTTGAAGCATTTCTCGAATCATCCCTCTGTGGAAACTCTTAAACATTCAATGTCGTAACAATGACCCAAATAAGCCTGAGGAAATCTCTTCCTAACAGTGTACCTTGCATTTTTACACACAAATATAATTACTGGATGATGATGGCAGACACTATACAGAGGCAAGACAAATTAAGGGAAAAATCAGTGGATCTGTTATACCGTGAGAGTAACAAATCCATATTACCTTCTTAGGGAGTAGTCACACCATGCTGGATAACATAAACGGACATCCGATGGACAGCCAAAAGTTTCAATCCATTCATCTCTGTTTTTTGTCTGTTTCTCTGTCTCTCAGTGAATTCGTTCCTTGTCATGCAAGGTTGCTACAATGTGGCACAGACTCCACCAGGCAGAGGTGTCTACTAGTTTACGCTTGTTGTATGCGGGGTGTGCATTTTGTTCTGAACTTGTGCGTTCCTTGTCCTGTTCTTGTCATTTTGCCTCTGTTGATATTCTGACTTGCGCCCAGACTACTCCTGACATGCAACAGGTGATCTGGAGGTGTACTGGATATAGACCGCATGTTGACTTCAGGATAAGTACAGTAGAACTTCCTTACATGTAATAGATCTTCATTGGGTCAAAAACGGACAGCGACGTACATTCTCCGGGGTATCATGAGAGCCTAGAGCAGCAACAGAGATGACTTTCACTACCGGATAAATAAAAAAAAAAAAAAAAAGCAAAGTTTCTAGTTGGACGTCCATATCTACCATCCGGCAAGGTATGATTACACCCTCACTTCTATAGAGTTCCAAAGTGTTGATGTCACATTGCCATGACAGCAAAATTTCCAGTGTTAAACAAAGGAAAATATCAATGGTGTGTCATATTATATATAATATTATTATTTCCTTTATAAGGTTTAATATGGATTGAATTCTTCAGGAACATTCAAAAAACCCTTTAAATATGGGTGTGGCACATCTGCACTTGAATTCCCAATGCAGATATTTGTATTCCGTGTTCTTTACCTGCAGGGTACTGCCCAGGTAAATTTGCAGCAACAAATATAAAAAATGTTTTTTTTTTTTGTTAGGTTGTTTCCATGTGTGTGTGTGTGTGTGTGTGTGTGTGTGTGTGTGTGTGTGTGTGTGTGTGTGTGTGTGTTTAA
>JAOUQZ010000002.1:20772180-20801767 GCA_028564935.1 Neosilurus hyrtlii
ACACAAACTTTCCATTAACAAAAATTATTAAAACCTTTTATAAAAACTGTCTTACATTTTTACCCTAGTGGGGACATTTGGTCCACACCAAGATATTAAAACTAACAAGATATACAAAGGCGAACACATTTCCACTTCATGCACTACACCCAACACAAACACTTGTGGTTTTAGTGATTGATTTATCACTACAGTCATCGAGTATCAGCTCAAAGCCTAAACGCCTGTCACGAAAAGAGGTCTAAAACAAATACACAAACGAAAGACTGCACGCTCCCTCTTCCTACCCTTTAACGCACAAGTTAAATCAACCAACACGAACGTTTAGCTCTACGCTACAAAATGTTTAAATTCTACTTTGTGTAAAAGTAAAACGATTTATTTTAGCGAGATCGTGGCTTCCACAGAGATGACCTGTTGATAAACTCCTGCATGAAGACCCTCCAAACAATAGTGTTCTGTGGCCTGGACAGAGCCACTGGAATCAAAGATGGCCAGACTGCTCCAAACACAGACATGAACCAGCTTTCTCCAGATTTCCACTCCAGCCATCAGTATGTCTCATGTCAATAGGAACAAAGTTTACACAAATGAAAACTTTAAACAAAAGCCCATGCTTGGATTTCAGGGCTCCTGGAAGTCATCAAGTTCATTCAGCTGGAATCCGACTCCAATCCATCTTTACGCAGGGTGTTGGAGTGAAAAGTGGCTGACTTCTGTGCCCATAGCTGTGTTTTTTCATGCTATTCTACATACTCGGATTGTGTTCAATACGATTATGACAGGTATAAGCACCGGACAGCACCACCTCATAAAGAAACTATCCATCCAGACCATTATCAAATCTGCTGCTGACATGCGCGTAAAAGTGGGACAACAGATACGGTCAGGAGGACAAGCTAATGTGTGGTGTGATGAGGAAAAATAGGAGCTATCATCAGCAAGGACAGAGGAAACTTTAAAGTCGAGGTACAGCTACAGGTAAAGACATCAGAGCTCTAGAAAGAGGTGAAGCAAGCAGTTCTGAAGCCCACATGTTCCCTAACACATGCCAGCACTTCTACCAGTCCAAGGAGTGGGAAGAATATAATGGGGAATCAAGACTTTTGAGGGCGAGTTTCTGGCCAACCTAAGCATGCAACTGTTTTTCACAGTTACCGTTAGCATGTTGTAGAAATCTAATATGACTTAAAATGCTGACACAAAAAGAAGGGTCAAAACAAGCTAGAAAATTACAACTTAACCTAAGAATCCCCAACAGTGGGTATAGAAAATGATCAGCCCCGTTCAAAATATTCACATTCTGTTGCTTTGGAGCCTGAAATGAAGACACACAAAAATGTTTTTCCAGCTGTATTTAATCAGTGCACTTATAACAACCAAGTAAAAGATATAATAGTAGCATTTCAAAAATAAACAATAGGAAAAAATACCTGTGTCAGTACTTGTGTTCAGTGAAATCGACTGGTGAACACTGGTAGACAGCGATCTTAAAGGCATTCCATAGAATTTCAGGTTTATCTGGGCTCTGATCAGGCCACACAAGGACTTTCATCTTTTTCCCTCTTAGCCACTGTGTGATTAATATCAGGGTATTTGTCATATTGACAGGTGAATCTTCTTCCTGGTGACAACTTTCTGAATAAGGGCATCAGGTTTTCCCCAAGAATTTGATACTATTTTGCAACATCTAGTTTTCCTTATATATTGCTAATTAGCCCTGTTCCTGCTGCAGAGCAACAACAGGATGCTATCACCCCCATGCTTTACTGTGGGTATGGTGTTCTTGTTTGTCTGATGGTAAGCTGTATTGGTGTTAAGGCCAGATAGTTCGAATTTGGTCTCATCAGGCCATAACACCTTTTCCCCTTTGGCCTCAGAATCAACCCTAACCTCAGTTATGACTGGCTTTTTTCTTGCAACCCTTCAATACAAAACACATTTGTGATATCATTCACACAGTAACCATTCTTTGCAAAAAAAAAAAAAAAAAAGACCTGTAACTGCTTCAAAGTCATCATAAGCCTCTTGGTAGCCTTTGACCAGTTTTCTCCTCTCTCTTCCATCCAGTGTAGAGGGGCTATTTAATTCAGGAAGGGTTCTAGAAGTATCATAAACTTTCCACTTCTGGATTATGAACTTTACCGTACTCCTAGGCCTTTAAATACTTTGTACCCATCTCCTGACTTGTGCCTGTCCACAGCATTATCCCAGAGATCTTTTGACACTGCCTTGACACCAATAGTTGATTGTCAGGTATACGTCCAAGCACTTAAATGCTAGCAATTGTTGTTTTTCATGCTGAACTAATCAGAATGATGACAGTTGATCACAGGTAGAAGCCAAATAGCTTGGTGTCCAAGGGGTTGGTAATCTGGGAATCAAGCAAGATTTGAAAGTAGCATCTCTTCAGGACTCCAGCCAAACCCTTTCCTTCCCAGTGAACGGCAAGGTAAGTAATTGGTGGGCATTTTTACAGGATTACAGTAGCCACAGATAGATTTTTTTTCTGACCGTTTTCAGCTCTCGTAGATTATTGATTGCTGTTGGTGGTAAAGACCATTTAGACAAATATAACTGTTCATTTATACAATTAAAAAGTTATCAACCTCAGCTTTATGTGTACAAGTATTTTAAAAAGGAGGTGATGCTTTAACAATCTCAGTAATCTTATTTATTTATTTATTTTCCAAACTATTGCACTTCTATCCTCCACTTGGCTGTAATACATTGCACTGAGGAAACGCAGCTGAAAAAAATCTTTTTTGTCTTTATTTCAGTCAAAAAATATTTTTACAAAAAGGTGAATATTTTCTCTATGCACTGTATAGAACACTTAAGAATAATTTATTAACTCAGGCTCATGTTATCAGATTTTTTCAGCCTGTGTATGTTGCCAGTAAACGACAGAAGTCACATTAATACTTGGCGTGTTACAACAGGAGCACATTACTTTTGAAAGAATTTAGTTTTTTCAGTGTCCCTTAGCAGATCTGGGCATTGACACAACCCTGTGGAAAAATATGTGCCTTTAATTTCTCACTTTAATTACTTTCTTCTTACTTCATGGCCGTTTGCAATAGTTTGATATTGATGTTTAAGGTCATGGACGTATTCTTTGACCTTGCAGTTTGTCACTTTTTCACTATGGTCCATCATCTGTGGGTGTGTAATGAGGTAATGGGACAGTGACCTTTTAAGACCCCACAGAATCCTAATAAGTGCAGGGAGCTACAGTAGTAAAGAAGGAAACAGAATGCAGAGGAAAAAAATGTTGCTGTTGTTTTTTTTTTAACTCAATCTAAATATACTTAATTTATAACTTTTTTGGAGGCAATACTGTGCTGTAAATCAAATTTTATAAGCCTATTTTGATAGTGTTGTTTTTCTGGTTTGTGGTTTTATGGTCATTTCCCAGTATACATTGCCAGGAATTTGATATGTGTGCAAAAAGCTATCATAATAAAAACTAAATTCAACATTTGTTATATTTTAGTGGCTGTTGGCTCAGATATTATGGAGCTAAACTAGGATAAAACAAACTGGGAAAAAATGTCAATTACTGATACAAATCTCAGGATCATAAGTGTGTATTTTACATATTCACTCACGAATTCACCACTAATGACACCGCTAATGATTAAATGACATCTTGGTCATGGTTGCTGTGGTTAATATTACTTATTCAATTATATTTTGACAAGAGCTAACTATTTGTATTAAAAAACAAATTTTTTATGTAAAAACATAATAAAAAATTAAATGCAGAAGTACAGAACGTTGCTTGGTATGCCTTCACCGTAAACCTTTTCAGTATGTGCTTAAGGTATGGCCCTGATATTTGAACTTTGTCCTTAAAACTTGTACCAGTTCATGGGCATTTAGTATTAGATAACTGGTGAGAGTTTGGTCAAAATCTATGCAGCCATTCAGCCTGCAGAGTGTGCACAAGATTTTTCCACGATGACCTCATGTGACCTTGGCTCTTGACTTATGACTTCAGAACCTGTACCAGTTCATAGGCGTTTAGGAGTAAGCAATTGGTGAACTTTGGTCAAAATCCATTAAGGGATTCAGGAGACGGTGCGCCCACAACAAAGTTGTTGACGTGGATGCACAGACAGGGTGGATCCAGGACCACAATGGTGAATGCAGGCATAATAATTTTTTGGATGGCACAGGGATGGAACAGCTAGCTGAAACATTGCTGCCTTCATATTCCAGTGTCCATGGTTTGAAGCTCAAGTACAGTCTGTCAAGTGTAACACATATGTCTGTGTGTGTTTCCTCACATATTTAAATAAATTGAATTGCCCCTAGATGTGAGTATGGCATTCACCTGTACTTATTTTAATAGCAGTATGATATCATAGGGTCTTAATACTTGTGAAAAGGTGATATTTGAATGTTGATCTCGAATAAATATTTAAAAAATAAATAGTGAAAACCTTTTTGATGGGCGTTCTTTTGCAAATGGATTAGAATTGGGTGAAAAAAATAATTTGACAGTGACACTATAACAACTCCATTAGGAAAAATGTACTACAGATACAATATCACGATTTAATGAAGACTGCCTAGACATAACAACAAACCCATCACTTATACTGGAAGTGTTTTATCTCCATTCTCCATTAGCTCTTGGTGACCTGAGATGACTGCATCTGAGGACGCTGCTGCTCTGACCATTACGCACTTTTCCTCGGGCCCAGAATACACACACAGCAGCCGCTGGCCACATGAACCTACTGAACTGCTGGATCTAACTTGCGGCGTGTCATGGCTGCTAATTTTAAATTAACCCACATGCCAAAATGGGTTACTGGAAGATAGTACGCGTTAACTGAATTAAAAATAAAGGAATGTCCTGTTTATATAGAAAGAAAAGATCAGAATCATATATTTCTTTTCAGATGTTTAGAATTTCAACTAGCAAATTTTTGGCCTGTTTGCTATCATTGAACAGAAGACCACTACCTTAATTTGTAAAGCATAAAATGAAGTTGGTCAGTACCTGTGGATCTCTTCTTGAGTCAGCTCATCACTTCTTTGCTCTCCAGTCACCATAGTCAACTCCTCTTTTAAGGATTGGATCTCTTTCTTCAAACGAAGGATCAACTGTGAAGACAGAGCAATGATTCATTATGTGGTGCCCTGTGAGGTCATTTGCTGCATTAGTAACCAACAGTATATAAAAGCCTTGCTGGTCAAAGCTTTTCGTCAAAGCTTGATATAGCCTATTCATTTGTTAGCCAGTTGCCTCCATATTGTAATGACAGTGACCAGTATGAGAGTATAATTTGCATCCTATATTTGCCTTGTGTGGGGTTCATCCATCCATCCATCCATCCATCTATTTATTTTTAGTATTTGACTAAAATTTATAGTATTTATAGTATTTGAAAATTTTAAAACACAGAATTGTTTGGAATGTGTCTGTGCGCTAAAGAATGAAAAACTTTATTAAAAACTAAGGGCCCAAAATTGTGGATTTTTTTCTTTTTTGCCCACACAAAAATTGCTCAATAAAAACATGGTTTGAAATTGCTCTACTTAAAGGTGCCCATTTGCTAGTAAAAAAAAATCATTCATCATTTATTTTGAATGAATACAAAGGTTTCCCAGCAAAATTACCCCAGGGGGCTTAATATGTCTTCACTTGTTTTACATCATGTTTTGGTTCTGTGTCTGTTTATAGTAACAATAAGAAGACCACATGACCAGCTTGCAACGATCTTGTGCATGCATGATAACTTGGCAATGCAACACCAATTCATAAAAAACGGAAAAGTCCAAGATTGAGTCTTAAGAAATGGAAGAAGGCATACAATTTAAAAAAGTAAGAAAGAAAGAAAGAAAAAAAAAAGATGCCAACATTTACTAATATCATTGTGCCTGTTGCAGGGGTCATTAACACATACAGAAGTGACCAAATGGTTTCAGAAAGACATTGTGGCCAAATTAATTTTATTTTCAAGAGATAACACTGTATTATACCTGGTATCAGACCATCAGACAAGGAAATGGACACCTTTAAGGCTCTTAAACAGCTAAACCAGCACCAGACCAATACAAACCAGCTTGGGCCAGCATGGAATTCATGCTGGTTTAAGCTGTTTTCCCAGCAGAGAGACAATTCATTACTCACCGATCAAAATAAAAAAATCAGGAGAAACCTAAAATAAACCGAAGGGATGGATGGCTTTGCTGTTATTATAGGCTTGGTCTAGTATCTAAGAATAAAACGGGCCATACTAGTTCATTTTCGTTTATTCAAGGATCACACCTGAATCTCTGTCTAAAAAATATTTCCTTGTATAAAGACACAGGCAAACCCCACTTTTTTTGTTGAAATATGCAAGCTCTAAATCATTATATAAATGAATATGACCAAAGGGAAGGTATAAATTAACTCTAATTCAGCGCACAAGTTATCAGATTGCCCTATTTGTGATCTTAGTTAATCAGGAGCCATATTAAGACTCATCCAAATCCTATTTGGGGAAAAATACCTGCTTAAACATGTCCATCCATCCATTTGTACCACTTATATTTCAGGCTCTTGGGAAAGTTGAAGTCAATCCCAGCTAACTTCAGGAAACAATGATTCACACCTATGAGTGCTTTATAGTAGCCACTTGACATAATATGCATGTCTTTGAACTGTGGGAGGAAACCCGGAGGAAACCCACACAGGCATAGTGAAAACCACAGCTGTGAGGTAACAGTGATATCCACTGAGCCACTTTTCCACCTTCATAAACAACACATAACCTCAGGCCACGTTACATGCAGCTTGTAGATAAGGAGTCATGCATCTCTTGGTAAATTATGGATCTCCAGATGAAACAGGAACACCACAGTGCTACAGTAACACAAAACAAACACATTTTTACTTGGAAATTTCCTTCAGCTTAGAGAGAACCTAAAACTGCCTATCCTGTCTCAGAGGATCTTAACATATCCATGTCAGGAACATGTCAGGAAGCTTTAAAAAACAGGACAAGCAACGTAATGTCTTCAAACACACTAACAGGTCTCCACTTAGATCCAGACAGCCTCTCCGAAACAGGGTCAAAAGGTCAATTTAGGTATGACCTCACTCCAGATTATGGCTTGCTTTCATTGTAAACATTCCTGGAGGATCAAGCTAAGTCTATGGCATTCCCAAACTAGGGTCCCAAGTTATCCATTCAGACATCCTCTGTACTTTGATCATAGACGGTCATGGCCGGGGATAGAAAGTCTCCTGGTCTTTTCAGACTGAACATGATACTTTGTGGGTGCTTTGGAGGCTCAACAGGGGAAAGCCCCTGCTGATGGGGGCACCGAGAGTCATTGCTACAAATGAAATAGTGGACAGCATCAGTGATATCAAGAAATGAGGTGCTCCTATATTTTCTTGTATTTGCATTTTTCATTGTGTCCTTAAACATTTCCATGTTTTCTTTCTAATTTCTACAATGGCTGAAGCATCTACTTAAGCACACATTCATTGATGCAGAATGCAACTGTGTTTCAAAGTGGATGGAGAAATTCCGATGGGAGAAATACCTATATGCTAGCACCAAGACAAGTCTTGCCATGTAGGTGATAAAGGTTAGAGGTCATGCTAAACTAGACAGGATACGTGGTATACAGAAGACAAGTATGTCCATCCACTTTGCCAGAGTCGGGCATTTAAATGAATATTTTGAAGTGATCATGGTCAATCATAAAGGAATTGGCTTCCAGATTCCACAAATGCAGCTGTGTGTTAGTTAGTGGTTTTGAGGACTTCTCATGGTCACATCTCTGGGTAACCCAAAAACTGCATCTCGGCAACCAGTGTGCATCACGCCCTGAGGCTGATGCAAGATGAGGCTCTGGGTCCAGCGAGCTAGGACTTTTATTCTGGTCTGTGAAACCACGCAGGAACCACAAGAGCAGTATCAGCTCCAAGTGTCTGAGAATAAAGTAGAGGCGCATGCAGAGTGAGAGCATGCGACCGATGACATCAATTTCTGCACAAGAAGGATTGTGGTAGATTCCGATTTCATGGTCTTCATTTACAGAAATGAAATATCCCCAAAATCCTGACAAGGCAGACTTATTTATAGGCTTGCTTGGATTTGTATTGTAGATTTAAAGATAGTTGATCCTGAGTAAATAAATGGCAAATGAATGGGGTTAGGCAAACAGGATTAAGGGTAGAGCAGACATCATTCATGTTTGCTGCACATGTAAACACTTTTTTGAATAGTAAGAATGGTCTATTTAGGGGCCACTGCACTTTTTTATAGTCTTTGGCTAAATAAATGAATCCAAAACAAGATCCTGGCTGTTTGGTCAATTTGAAATGTTGGTATAAATCTAACTATTCTGGTTCTACAGGGCATTGAAGATTCATGATCCTCTGCTGGAAAAGATCAAGAAGGATCAGTAAGTGCTTAGTGAGCCCTGATCCATGTTGACTACTTGATGAAATGTAGGGTTATGCCTTAGAACAATGAAAAGCAGCAGACTATGACAAAGAGCAGCTGTTCATGTGTTCTTTACTTTAGTATAAATAACAGTGAAGCATGAAGTTCTTATAGACGATAAAGATAAACTGAGAAAAAGTGGCTCCTTTATTTATGACATATTTTACATGAGCTCCAGTCTGGAGAAAATACTCTATTTATTCCTGAATTTGCTATAGCATCCTTTTTACAAGGTTATTTTATAATCAGTGGGTGATTGGGTAGTAGCTTCTGAGTCAAACAGTAGTGGCAGGATATGAACCTTGCCTCCATCTCTCCCAGGCAGACACCGGTTCAATTAACAGGCGACCGCAGACTCTCTTAAAAATACCTCTTTAAGGTTCGAAACTGGGCAGCCAAGTTTAAAAAGCCGTACCAGTGGAAAAGAACTAGGAGACATGGTAGTTCAGAGCGGAGCTGATTATGCGGCCATAGGTGACAAAGGTATATTCTGTCTATATGCCTTTATATGGAAATTCTCCTTGCTGAGATGGATAGCAAGCCCAAACAGCTCTGATGCAAAAAAATTGGGACTATACATTTTCCTGCCTTAACCTCTCCACAAAATGTTCCATACGAAAAGATTCAATAGTTTTCTTCCAGTGAAAACAAATCAGGAGTGTTCACTCGTTGCAGAATGTTTACTTTCACTCAGTGGAGTCAACAGTCACACTCGGGAGATGATGGATGAGATGCAGGAAGGCTAGGGAAGCCTACTGTATCTCTAAACACAGCCAAGGCTTAAAGATCAACTTTACACTAATTTGGGGATCCACACAAGCCAAGTGGGTTTGAAGTGACATCGTGGTTGCGCTCTTGGTTTTGCAAATATCTGGTTGTCTAAAGAGTACTATTTACCATTTAAACCAGCATCAACAACAAGCTGTTTCTGTTACATGGTGGTTTCATGTTATTTAGTAAGTGTGCCTGAGGCACAATCAGCGAGGCACAATACATGCCAGTGAGTGATTATGCCATAACAAAAATTTCTGTGTTGTTTTGATTTAGAATAAAAATTTAATGTAAGCTAACGCAGCAATCAAGTGCTGTTTTTCCACATTTTCTTTATGTGCAAAGACTTGCAACCAGCCCTGGTGTTGACATGGTGGTATGAGGACCATGTAAGCACAGGTGTGCAAAAATAAAGGATTATATTCCAGTTCCACTCACTCAGCCAAGCCACATCTATTTGCCAGTTTTGAGTCCAAGATTTCTGATTTATTTTTGAGCAAATGTTAGGTAATGGTGCGGCATGGTGGCAGAGTGGTTAGCACTTCGGCCTCACAACAAGAAGGTCCTGGGTCTGACGAGGGCATTTCTGTGTAAAGTTTGCATTTTTTCCTCTTGTTTGCATGGGTTTCCTCCAGGGATGCCGGTTTCCTTTCACTGTCCAAAGACATGCACATTTGAGTACCTGTATATTATCGATTGCCCCTTGGTGTTAATGGTTGTGTATCTGTGTTAGCCCTTTGATGGTCTGGTAAAATGTTCAGTGTGTACCCCACCTTCGCTCAAAGTCGGACGGGATGGGCTCCAGCCTCCCCGAGCATAACATGAATGGTTTTTCTTCTCCACTGACACTCTGGTTATCAATACGGTCATACAGCTGTCCCACGGACTGTAAGCTGAAATTGCCAAAGTCATTCAGACTCACCAGTGATGGATCCAGTTCCTTGTTGAGCAGAGCTTCGTTTTTAATCATGGCCACTCTCTGAGCAAAACGGCAGGTAGAGATTGACTCCTAAGAAGGACCCAGATGTTACCACATGAAATTTGAAAATTTCTAACTAAAACTAATTAGGATAAAGTGGCTTAGACAATAAATGAATGGATGAATTACCGGCTGCAGCTTCTCTATGGCTAATTGCAGCTTGTTATTCTGTTAACATGGTAGTGGATCCTGACTGGGCTTAAAGTCAGATCAAATAAGCTAATGGATCTTAAGCTGGCCTGGGCAACTTCATTGGCTGTTCCTCATCATGGTAAGGCTGGTAGTTCTGTGTCTATCACCGCAGAATAGTTCTTACCCGCCTGCTCTATACTATATCTCATTTTGCAGTGCGTACTTTATGCAAATCATCCTATATGTTGCTACACATGCTAATCGTTCTTTATGAATGTCAGTTTCTGTCCTGCACCAATATTGACTGGATATTTTTATTTGTGCTCTGTCAAAAACCCAGCATTGACACTGACATGGACTAGTCAGTAATTGTAATGCCGGTACAAAGTGTGCTTCTGTTGATAGGAAACAAAATGACCAAGGAATGTAGGGAATACCTGGTATGGTATTTATGTGTACAGGGTATGTGTATGATGAATGAAGAAATACCTGACCAGTAATCTTCACATATATTCTACTACTAGAAATACACAATGACCACAACCATTTACAGACATGATTTCATTTTCTATCCAATCAATTTACTCTTATATAAATTAGGATTACCACGAGATTCTAGAGACAATAACAAAATTTATAATAGGCTTTAACTCAAACTTGGACATACATACATCAACATTATTCCTCTCCACTGACACTGTGGCGATCATGGTGGTCATGCAGTTGCCCCCAAGACTGTCTCTTAGCACAGAGGTCATCATGGAGTTTCGGTAAGGAATGTGAGAGCGATTCTTCTCTGACAGAGCTATGATGACCTGGAATAAAACCATTAATAAGGACTTCACTGGAAGCAGTGTCTTCTTCATCACTGTCATACCTTCTTCTTTATCTTTTAATTAACATTATCATCTGCAAATTTTCCTTGCACTTTACACTGCTATACAAAATAACACCCAGTGCTAACATCTTCTGGGTAATCCTCAGGTCAGGGGCTTTCTTTAAATATCCATTAATTAGAAAATATATGATTAGGTGTGGGTGAACTGAGATGTGTTCATGCTTTTTGAGTGTACTGGAAGGGACTTCCAGGGACTTAAAGACAAAAAAGATCTCAATATTTCACCAAAATTCTATAAAAATAACAACACTGTTAATGAGCCTTTGATCTATAGTCTCTATAGTTTTAACTGATATACTCTCTAAGAACAACTGCCTCAAGAAAACAAGAAAGGGAAAAAAAGAAAAGAAGTAAAAAACACATCAGAGTCCCATTATGTTCCAAGCATGGCCAGTTACTTTAAGATTTAGGTTTTAGGTGGAACATTTCTTTTTTTGTCAGCTTCCCTATGTAAATACCACTGCATGTCTTCTATACTTAGGGTGCATAACACTAACAGTGGTTATGCCTGATGTCTGATATGTCTGATATCTGATGGGCCATCAACAAAAAAACACATTTCTGCATTACAATGCAACAGTCAAGAAAAAACTAATTCACAACAACAAATCAAGAAACACAGCCATACATTTTAAAACACAACATAATTAAGTCAGAGCAGAAACAACACCTGATACACATCACTTGCTTCTTGCTCATTGGTTACACCAAGTGTCAGTCTAAAAGGTTGTGGGACACTGTCATCTGAAGGACGCATGATCAGAAAAAAATTTACCAATGCTTTTATTAATACTTATTTTCAATCATGAAAAGCCTTATAAAGTTATTTGAGTTATGCTCTCAACTTTACAAAGAATTAATGATTATTGGAATGCTGAAAACTCACCTAGGAGAAGCCCGGTTATTTAAAAGAAAGAATTCCTTCTCACCATAACAACACTATTCATTTTAAGTAATTTTTTCAAGCTTTGCATGCTTGTTTCTGAATATGTTTTTGTGTATTTGGCTCTGCTGTGGTTTTGTTCTGTTGCTGCATTTTCTGATTTGCTGTTGCGTTTTTAGTAAGGGAGTGATGACCCTAGAGGTGTGATAGAAAGGCGAGTGACGTGAATGGCAAATCGTGGCTGTCGCTTTTCATTCTCAAATTTGTTGAGTGACATTCGCAGCATCACATTTTCTTCGCCTGGTTCATGAACTCATCGCAAAAAGTTCAAACGTTTCAAATTTCCGCGAATGTCGCAAAACGAGGCTTTGACACGTAGTCTCAAACAGTGCGCATATGTCGCAAGAAGGTCGCAAAGCTTTCAAATTAATTGCTTGCAAATTATTCGTTTTCCGTTTGCAAAGTTGGTGACCTCCATGCGGAAAGTACAATATGGCATCCACCATATTCTGTATATTTTGTCATCATTCATATTTTATTTGCGCTAATAATGCATGAATAAAAAGCAAACTGTTTAAGAACAAAACTGATTTACGACAGGAGATTCGCTTTTTTTTTTTGCCAAACCGGTCGCAAAAATTGAAATTGAAATTTTAAAAATTCACCAAAAAATTGCAAAAAAATCAATTTGTGTCGGTTGCTTTTCTATCGCACCTCTAGTGTGATCGCACCCTAATGAGTATTTGGCCCTTATAGCATTATAACATTATTATAGAAACCATTAGGAACACAGCAGGGTTTCCTCTGACCTGCTCAAGGTAGTGCAGGGACAGGTTAATGTACTTGGCCTCGGTGAGAATGTGGCCCCCCACACCGGTTTTTCCCACTCTCTCAGAGCCAGCCAGGTCTACAAGGTGCAGCTTTGAGCGACATAACGTGGCTGATCCTGGTTCACGGCTGCACAGGTGAATGGTGAAGATACAGTGAGAGCGTGTGGAGGCCTGATTCATTGGGGTCTGAGAAATGACAGGCAGAAAACAAACACAGGTGAAAAGATGACACTAAATACATACTTCTAAATGTAAAGCATGAACAATACTTTGTGTGTGAAATGTAGTAGATACAGCCAGTACTAACTCGGTTATATTTTTATCAAGATGGTGTAACATAGAGAGGTGGATCTCGCCAAACTATGAGGGGCTGTCTGGCAATATCCTCCAAGTCTAAGGGGAGTAATTGCTTTACTATATACTACAAGGGGCAGCATGATGATGCAGTGGTTAGAATGTTCGCCTCACTGTAAGAAGGTTCTGGGTTCAAGTCCCAGACTTGGCAAGGGTGTTTCTTTGTGGAGTTTGCATGTTTTCCCCGTTCTTGCATGGGTTTCCTCTGGGTACGCCAGTTTCCTCCCGCTGTCCAGTGAAATAAGCATTAGGATAATTGACTGCCTCTAGGTGTGAATGTGCATGACTTTGTGTGTGTTGGCAATGCGATGGTCTGGTGAGCTTTTTAGAATGTGCCCCCCTTCATTCAATGGTGGCTGAGATAGGCTCCAGCCTCTAGAAGTTATAGACAGTAACTGTGTTTTTTGGGTCACCATTTTGACCCTAATCTCAGGTTACTGTCAATCCAGGGCCCTCTTTGTGTCCATGTTACTTCCTTCTGGAAGTTGTCGTGCCCCCCCCCCGATTCTGATTTCAACAGCTTTGCTACTGGAAGTGACTGCTGAATATTTAGTACATATAATTATTAATTTGCCCTCTTTTGTCCTGTCTTGCACTCAGTTTATCCAGAAGGGAACTAAAAGCCAGACTGACAGAAACCCAAAGTTGAAATCCAGCTAAACAGAAACAAAAAGTTGGACTCTGTCATATTTTCAGCTCCACAAAGATATCGGCT
This sequence comes from Neosilurus hyrtlii, assembly GCA_028564935.1. Taxonomy (NCBI): domain Eukaryota; kingdom Metazoa; phylum Chordata; class Actinopteri; order Siluriformes; family Plotosidae; genus Neosilurus; species Neosilurus hyrtlii. Next base: position 20,786,205 of record JAOUQZ010000002.1, read on the forward strand.
TATCAGAAGAGGACTGTGTGAGAGGAGAGTGAGTGAGAGAGAAGAGCAAAGTTAATGAGGTGCCTTACATCTATAAAAAAAAAAACAGAACCAGATGTGTTTCCTTACATGTATCCCAGATTAGAAGCGATGGGCAGCATGTGTGACTAATGACTGGTAAACTACAGTAATCTGAATGGGGTTCTTTCACTAGAGCCAAAAATAACCAGGTCAGGTCAGGCCAAACCACAGAGAGAGCAGCTTGGTACGGCGCCAACTCAACGGGACCTTTTCTTCACCGATTAAAAGATGAGAGACTGTGCGTAGCCTCAAATCACACATTAAAGCAAAGGGAAATCCCACAGCTAAATGAGATAAAGGCCTGCTGTATTTACAGTGTGATGACACACAGGACTCTGCTGATGCAGCGCGCGTTTACTGACATGCTCACAAGACTTTCAACACTCATCTCCTGTGATTCAATGCCTTGTTGATTTAGGGCCATATTCTGAGCTGGCTGTGTGAGCCAGATACTTAAGTTTTTGTATAATATCTCAATTTTGCCATTTACATTTCACTTGCATTTCTTACAAGGACCAGTCTATAAAACATACATTAAATAAATATGTAAGCATATAAATAGGTGACCCTCCGGCATCACTTGAAATTGGCAGTGTGATATAGTTAGATATACCAGATATAACTTTTTTTTAATTAATAGGCATGAAATAAAAAGATGTGAACCAGCCAATCAGAAGGCAGCTTTCATTGCTAGATATTGCTAGGAACAAGGAAAAGGTTTGTTTACAACAAAGGGGTTTGCAAAACAAGCAAATACATTGATCTGTTGTATCAAGTGATTTAATAGCAGGAATTTCATGTTAAGTTTTGATGGCGGACATGGCGAGGAAATCCCCTAACCTCATGCAATGATGACTAATGGTTTTGTGTCATTTTCATTATAATTCTTAGACAAAAGCTTTTACATTCCCTCATTAAATGCAGGTTTTGCAAGCAGCCATCCATGGTCGAGAGTCCATGGGAGCTAACTGGACAAGCTCTCACAGGAGGAGGGATGACATATGCTTCCCTGTAACTCAAAGCAATCACCAGGCAATCATGTGCGACTATGCATTCAAAGGGCGGATAGCAGCTTCTCTTATAGTGATGGCTACCTCTAAATATGCAAGCGTAGAAGTTTGTGAAGGTGCAAGTGGGAGCATCACGTGTCATGGAGGGGGCACATGCTTGCTTATGTCCCTCCATAGTTGTTGGAGGTCATGTGATAGGGAGGCAATACTAGGAGCTAGCTGTGACTATATCATTTTTTTAAGCATGTGATGCATTTGATGGATATTTTTAAGGAATTTGACAAATCTAGCATTTTATGCTGCAAATGCTATTGACCCTCTAATGCATTCATTTAAATATATACACCAGGGTGACTGGTTTGGTGCTGGAGGGTCACATAAAGGCTAATCAAGGAAAAAGCACATTTCATGTAAACTTGAAGTCCCACCAGTTCAATTTCCAGTAAGCAGTGTAAGGATTGCTTGGTACTGACAGACACAGAAAGTATAAAGTTTAGGAAGGGATGAAAATTATTATCATAGTGTCATATATACTTAATATTTTTCTCAGTAGTCTCTATTTTTGAGCATTGTGTTACTACTGTGGTTGGGTTCAGGTTCAAGTTTTTCATTTTGTGTTTGGTCTAAATATGCATGTCCATAAACTCCATATGTGGAGCATAAATCTCACCTAAAGGCCCCCAAACACATTAATGTTGAAAAAGGAAATAGAAATACAATAATACTGAACATGTAAATGTTAACATCTGTGTAACCTGAGCTTTACAGAAAGCCAAGTAAAGGTTCCAAAGTCGCTAAAATAGTTCCACATTGACTATGTGAAATGTATTTATGCTAAGTTAAAGTTCCAAAATATGTACCCAATTTTAGTCAAAACATAATTTCTCATCTTTCTTTTTTTTTGCCTGAGTTTTGCCTCAGCAACATGTGACGGGTTTTTCCCAAACCACCACAGATACTGTCCGGTCGCCTCACTCAGTCACTGATACATTTGCTGAACCACTCTATCCAACTACTAGGGTCACGGGGGTGCTGTGCCTATCTCAGCTGACACTGAAGGTAGCCTGAACAGTTTGGAACACCAAATTAGCCTAATGTGCATGTCTTTGGACAGTGGGAGGAAACCAGAGTACCCGGAGGAAACTCATGCAAACATACAAACTCCACACAGAAACTCCCTCTCCAGGCACAGGGCTTGAAGCCATGACCTTCTTACTGTTGGGTGCTAACCACTATGCCACCATGGCCTAACCTGGTATCTGTAATGCTAAAAACACTGTCCAAAATCTGGCTTTTCCCCTTAATATAATTTTTCAAAGAAATATATTTAGCCCATATCCTATGTAATATTCATGTATGCCACATCAACTTTCTTTACTCCACAGACTTAGAGCCTTGTGGCTTTTGTACGCCACAGACATCAGAGGAAAAACTGACCAAATCATGAAGAAAACAGTAGACATCAATCTACGCTGACACGAACATTTATTTGAGCAATGGTTTTATTATACTCCAATTTTCTGGATAACTCTATAAAGTTCAGAGATTTAAACCACAGTTCTTGTTTACACTGACCCTGGCCAACCCTCCAGGCCACACACCCAGAGCAGTGCATGATTCAGCAAGTACCCCAATGAGCAACAGTAATCAGCTGACACCGTCAAAAGATCAGGGGGAAGAGAGGGGACCACATGTGGAGTTGGACCTGGACATTTCCAACCTGGTGGGAGATGGAGAGAAAAGAGTGCATTGACAGCCTGAACAGGGGGTCGTTCCCTGACCTGTTAAGAAGTGGGTGGCTAAGCCCTGAGACCCATGAGCTCATCACTTCCTCATCAGGGCGAAGGGTTGGATAACATGGGGGTGGTTGAAAGAGCAACACAGGTCCTTATAGTACACTGATTCTGGAAACAAATACGCCTGAAGGAATTTTGCAACAAAGATCCTTTGGTATCAAAGCGTTTTTCATATCCTTAAGGTATTAAAACGAGTACAAAATCTGAACAAAAAAATAAAGAAAAATGATTTAAAATCGGCCAACTTTCATCATGCATCCTCTCAGTACGCTGAAATCCTTGTACTATGGAGACACTATTTGTGTTCTTAACACTGAAGTTTATTCTGATGAGACCGCAGCTGTTGAGTTTAGTTGGAATTAAATGGAAAGACAAAAATGCTGAAGGAAGCATCCAAAAAGCTTTCACTCCACACTCAAACACCTCTTTTTAAATAAGGAATTGAACACAATGTTATAAGAAAATAATAATCATTCATTCACTGTTCCAAATCGTCCCTAGGGGTGTGTGTAAATGGTCGTATGTGTGTTGCCCTGCAATGGTATGGCGAGCTGTCCAGGGTGTACTCTTCCCTCGTCCACAGTCGGATGAGATGGTCACTAGCCTCCTTGTGGCATGACATGCAGTTTAGAAAATGAATGAATGAATGAATGAGATGAATGATCATTCATTCATTTCGCCAAAACACTTTATCTTACTAGGGTCATTTGGAGGCTGGAGCCTATCTCAGTCAACTCTGATCAAAGGTGAGGTACACCCTGAACAGCTTGGAGGTCCATAACAGGACCAACAAACGTACAACCATTCACACTCACACTTACACCAAAGGTCAATTTGGAACAGCCAATAAGTCTAATGTGTATGTTTATGGGAGGAAACCGGAGAACCTGGAGGAAAAGCACACAGACAGAGCCCTGGATAAACAGTAACCTAAGGTCATGGTCAAAATGGTGACCTAAAAAAACCCAGTTACTATCTATGACTTCTGGAGGCTGGAGCCTTTCTCAGCCGACACTGGGTGAAGGTAGGGGTACACCCTGAAAAGCTTGCCAGACCATTGCAGTGCCAAAACACACACACAGTCATTCACACTCCCACTCACACCTAGGGGCAAGTTGGAACAGCCAATTAGCCTAAAGTTCATGTCTTTTAACTATCGGAGGAAACTGGAGTACCCAATGGAAACCCAGGCAAGCATATACTCCACACAAAAACACCCTCGGACTCGACCTTGAAACTTCTTGCTGTGAGGTGGACGTGCTAACCACTACGCCACCGTGCCGCCAAGAAAACAATCAACATCTGGTAATGTAATATAAAGCAGAGAACCATTTTTATGAAGTTCAAAATCTTTAACTTCATAAGAATGTTTTTTTTTATTTATTGGAAAAGAATTGGAGAATCATTTTCCAATAACAGTACATCACTAAAAAGTGTTTTTGAACTCTTAAACCACATGAAACAAAAAAATAAATAAATGCAGCTTGTCATGTTTCCTAGAAACCGGTCCCTGTATAGCTGTTACTATAAACATGCAACATACTGAAATAAGCACATTAATATAAACCAATCTTACAGCTGGAACTACTGTCTGAGCTGCTGTTATAGAAAACGAATCAAACAGAATCAGGAACTCAGCAGCACTGCAGTAGCACAGCATATTATTAAGTGACTAGTGAGTGAACTAATATAAACAGTAACTAAGAGAGTGAAAAATGTAAGTCCAGACCCACCCACGGATCCTGGGAGATTTCGCATTAATGTACTTACCCTTCCTAAGACATTTATTAAAGTATCATTTGAGCAGAGATTGATCTGCAGAGCCAACTGAATTCATAAAAACAAATCCCAGTGTGTATCAACACCACATTTCCTTAACACAGTGGGACTTCTTTATTACCAGAAAAATGAAATCTGTCCTTCTACTTTTAAATGAAGCCTGTTGTTCAGTCTGTACTGCTTAATCAAATAATATAAATAAAAATGATAAACACAAAAGAATAATAGCATAATATAGCAGTGGTGGCTCAGTGGGTAAGGTTCTGGGTTACTTATCCAAAGGTTGGGGGCTCAAGTCCCAGTACCACCAAACTGCCACTATTGGGCCCTTAAGCAAGGACTTTGACCCTCAGTCGTATAAATATGTAAGTCGCTCTGGATAAGGGCATCTGCCAAATCCCATAAATGTAAATAATAATTGCACCTGTAGGTACGACTGTTGCTATGATTTAAGCAAAATATAACTTAGTTACATCAGATGTCTTTATCCTTCAGTAAGAATAAGACAGGTTGGCAAGGTGGTGTAGTGGTTAGCACCTCTGCCTCACATCAAGAAGGTCCCGAGTTTGAGTCCTGGGCTCCGCAATGTTTTTTTTCCTGTGTCCAGTTTCATGTTTTCTTAGTACTTGCATGAGTTTCCTCCAGGTACTCCTCCCACAGTCCAAAGACATGCACATTATGCTAATTGCTTGTTCCAAATTGCCCCTAGGTATGAGTGCAAGTGTTTGTTTGTGTGTTTTGGCCCTGCAGTGGACTAGCAAGCTGTTCAGGGTGCACACCGCCTTCGCTCAGAGTCGGCTGAGATAGGCTCCATCCACCCCACAACCCTAATAGGATAAAGTGGTTCAGCAAATGGCTGAATGAATGAATAAATGAATGACTGAGTGAGGGTTATCTAATATATGACCACTGAGCACCTGTCTTTTCTGCATTCACCCTGCCGGGTAGTGTATTTATTCCATACCTCTAGATTTAATAAAATGATTGCATATCTTGGTAATCCTTACCTCTGCAATCACACGATTGGTGTCACCCAGGAAAAGCAGATTCAGAGCCTCTTCTTCATTGGCTGAAGGCTGTAAAGACAGATTCTTGAGATGAATGTTCTGCTCCGGATCTTCCATGAATGTCACCTTCCTTGTTAAGCACAAAACACAAAAAGTAAAACAGTTTAAGGCACACTTAATGTAAAGAGTCATTCTTGCTCCTTCCCTTCTTCCATCTTCATAGCTGAATAACTAAAAGTTTTGTTTTTATAGACAGCATAAATAACTTGGCACTCACTCTCATTGCTAATTTGCCACTTAATCCTATTAGAGTTGCGAGGAGGCTAGAGCTGGATCTCAGCTGACTTTGGGCAAAGGTGGGGCACACCCTGAACAGATCGCCAGTCCATTGCTGGTCTAACACATACACAACCATTAACACTCACACCTAGGGGCAATTTGGACCTGCTAATTAACCTAACGTGCATGTCTTTGGACTGTGGGACAAAACCAGAGTACCCAGAGGAAACGTACATAAGCATAGAGAAACCATGCAAACTCCACACAACCTAGGACCTCCTTGCTGTGAAGCGGACATTCTAACCACTATGCCACCTACAGCCCATTATAGATCGTAAAGAAAACCAAATGAAATTAACTGGTTACCACAGAAAAATCAAGAAAATAAATTGTGTGGATGTCTGCATGTTTGCTTAGTGCTTCCGTAGAAATTAATGGCTCAGGAATGGGATATTGAATGAATTTCCACACTGGTGTGGTGTATTTAAATAATTAAGGTGAAAAGAAGCAAAAAGCAAAAATATGTTGTTGAGATTTTATCGTTTCTTAAAGTTACATGCATGTATGTTGTTATGAAGCACATTATAATTATATTTAAAATGCCTTTCACCTTTACTTGACATAGATATTTGAAAATCTTAATATAAGTATCAGACATTTGGAACTCCAATCATGGAATCACTAATATGTGTCAAGATGAAGGATTATATAACATGATAATGCACTGATTGTTAAAATAGACAAATAATCTCCTGTGCTTGTGCACTAGTGCAGTTTGAAAAAATGGTAGAAAATGGCTTTGAACTTATGGCTTTAATGACACCGAATTGCAAAACAGCAGACGCTCTAAATGTTTGAATTTTGATCAGAATTGTGTTGTTGTATTGTGTAATTTTAAGAAGATAAAAATGACAATTAGAAGTCAAATCTATATAAGAAGTCAATTCAGTCAAGTCTGCTCAATTACTGTCAGAACATTCAATCAGTGGGTCCATCTAAATCACAGGAGTCAAACTGAGAGCTTTCTTGTTACATTCTCTGCATCAACCATTACCATGAAACATAATTCATCATCCATTCACTAAGTGGTGGCAAAATATTTCAAGTAAACTGCTGGTCAGTCATGACTCAAGAAAGATTGCATGCTATCCTGTTGCTAAATACATTTATATTTACTGCATTTGGCGGACGCTCTTATCTAGAGCGACTTACAATTATTATTTTTATACATCTGAGCAGTTGAGGGTTAAGGGCCTTGCTCAAGGGCCCAACAGTGGTGATAGTGGGGACTGAGCCGCTGAACCACTAAGACACCTCTTCCCTGAATAGATGCTCAGTGATTACTTGGCCCTTGATGACCTAGAAATTTAGTGATGTGGCCCTCAGTGAAGATGAGTTTGACACCCCTGATGTAGACTGTAGTCTAAACTATTAACACCCACAGCTTTTGACAGCTCTACAGCAGAATGAATAAAGGCATGGAGAGAAAAGTGAGAAAAAGAGAAAACAGTCTCCTTGCGACAGAAAAGTTCAAATAGCTTCTTGAAAAGTTTAGCTTGTGTGGTCAGGAGTGGGCATTGTCTATTTCCAGCAGTGTGTAATTAGTGGGACGAAGGGCCTTGAGCTTGGATCCCCAACAAGAGAAGGAAGCGAGATGGAGGAGCATTAAAATGAAAGGAATATAGAGGACCAACAGCAACACACACTGATCCAAGTTCACTACAAGAAGGTCTGTGTTTATTAACTAATAGATCAAAAAGATAAATTAAAGCCAAAAGAAAATAAGAGAAATAGAGTGGGAAAATAAAGAGCTACAGTGAAGGGGAAACATAACTCAGATGGATTCCAATAAAAGAAACAGGAAACCGTTGATATATTGAAAAGCAGCTCTTGCTATGTGTATTGCAGCCTGCAGGCAGAACTAAATGAAATTTTCTGACCTAGAGCTGACACATGAATTGTCTCTTTCAGTCCCTGAAGTGTGGTCTTATTCGACAATCCTGTTTAAGCATGTGACTTCACGCAAATATTACTATTGGATTGGTGAAGCAATAAAAGCAGCTACTATACCTACTGTTCATTAGGGACACCACTGTAAAACCCAAAGGTAAAGATGAAAAAGATATTTCCTTTAATAATATTTGAGGTCTTTAGAACAACCATTGCTACAAGTAAAGTTGGAATGAAAACCTGTGACAATGCCTGCCTTTTGTGATAAAACTGGACACTAAAGATATGTAGGCAATCTCTTATGCAGTGTTCATATAAAATGTCAAACAAAAAACAAAAAAACAGAAAGATACTAACGGTAAGTCCTCCAGATTGAATGCCTCATGGCGTGGATTAAGAAGATCATATCCCACCTCATTGTAGATTTCCAGGTAGGATATATGTGTGGTATACACCATGCTGCTGTCCTGGAAACAAAGATTTTCAATAGTAACTTATGTAGTGACTTCTAAACATATATCTAGAAAGACAAAAAGTTGATACCAGGCCTTCAAATTTAGCTTTGTAGATCACTAGCCAAAATATTACACCACAAATGTATACAGCTGAATGCAAAAGTTTCTACATCCAATGGTTTCTGGATGACAAAATGAAAATGAAAGTCCAAAAGATCTGGCAAAATCAACAGTAAACGAGTATGAAAAGACATTTTTTTTCACATCCTATTCAGTCCCCAGACCTGATTTAAAGAAGGCAGGACATTTTGTATGACATCTGGCAGAGTTTTAACAGACATGTCAAGAAAAATGGGTTATGATTTGCCAAGCACTCTGGGAAGACTTAGTACAGAGATGGCAGGAATAAAAGGGGAATTTTACAACCAAAAGGCTGAAAAAGCTGTTCAGCTTCTCCAAAGTTGGAAGCAGATACAAAGGCAAAGCATGACATACAAGTTATTAGAGAATATTTATGTTGTATTAAGAAAGGAAAATGCAAACCTTTACACTGCAAATAGTTGCACTGTTATCAATCTTTTTTAACATGTACATGTCACAGATTCGACACATATAAAATTGTATTAATTTGACCTTTTGTCTTAATAAATGATGTCCCTAATAAGTATTGATTATTACACCACAACAGTGTTTAATTTCTAATTTCAGATTAATTTCCTGTACCAGATGTGGATGCTGGTGTTGTGCTCCCTGCAATATGTTATCATCTCTATAGGAAGAACTTATTCACAGGCAGCAGATGCTCTACGTAATATAAGCCTATTAATTACAGTAAGTATACAAAATAATCACCCTGTCCTCTTACAATATTTATATTTTGTTGCTTAGAAGTCTGAAATTTCTTAATGTAACATAAAACAGCGAAATAGTAAAATATAATAGCAACAGTTCCTAATAAAAATAAATATTTAAATAAATAAATAGATAGATAAATAGAATCATTGACGTGGTTAAAGGATCCTCTGGCTCAACATCAGTACTCTATGGATCCATCTTTTGTTTTGATTACAGCCTTTAGTCTATTGAGACACGGTTGGGACTGGGCAATATTTGTCCACTCTTCTTTACAGAACTGTTGAGTGTTTGTGCACTCCAATCTTCAAGTCAATCCACAGATTTTCAATAGGGCTTAACTCTGGCTCTGACTAGGCCACATAATGGCATTCACCTTTTTCTCCTTCAATAGCAGTTCATTGTCATGTTGAAAGGTGAACCTTTTGTCCCAGGTAACCTTTCTGGAAGAGGGCAGTATTGAGGCCTGTGTTATCTGACCATAATTCTTTCCCCCACAACTTTATCCCTGAAATCTTTTTACAGTGCCTTGCCACCCATAGCTGATTGCTTTCAGTTACACTTCCAGTAACTAGAATGCTCTAGGAAGAGTTATTTTTATGCTGAACTAATCAGGATTCTTAAAACTGATCACAAGTGGAAGCTAATGGTATGCAATGGTATGCAATGTAGTGGATGATTAATTATTCCTGATTGAGTTCAAAAGTATTTATTTATTCCTTTATTTATTTATTTTTAAATTTTGTTTTTGTGTTTTCTTTATTTGGGGGATGTCGGCTGACTATCTCACTGATTTATTTATTTATTTATTTTTCCAAACTGTTGCTAATGCACCATTGTGTTGCATTCCTTACATAATTGATGTGTGATTGGCACAAGCATGCAGCAGTTAATCACTGTAATGTTTATTTGCATTTTTTTAGTTGTGTGTTCATATATATATATATATATTTATATTTATATTTATATTTATATTTATATTTATATTTATATATTTAAGACGTAGGGACTACCTGGCTGAAATGCTGGTACAGGTAGGACAGAGTTCTCGGGATGATTCCTCGGTCACTGTAAGACTCAGCTCCACCAGTGATGGTAAAGGTCTTTCCACTGCCAGTCTGTCCATAGGCGAAGACTGTACCATTGTATCCTGCAAGAACACTAAGACAGACAACATGGAACTTTTAAAAGTGAAAGAAAAAAAGACAATCAGTTCTCAATCAAACCAAAAATGCAGTGTTTTTCATAGCTGGTTGGCATGGACCTTGGAAATTGCTTGCAACATCGTACAATGTCTGTAAACCCTGACTGAATGAAACCTGACATTCCAAATGACCCGAGGAAAGGAAAAGAGTCTGAGCTCCCATAGACAAATATATGACTGTGAGCAGAAGCTGTCATGTCAGAAGCGATCATGGATTGCACAGATTTTTTTTTTTTTTTGCTTTGGCGCAGGAATGGCCGTTCTGGAAATCTGAACTGTACTTGATGGCACACTGCTGAAGAATCAAAAAAATTACAAATAGTCACAAATTTTTCACTGACTATGCCTTCCAACATACTGTGAGTTCTCTCAAAGAATTATAAAACACTTTATAATTTTCATGATTAGTATCTGTATAGGTGGTGTAATGATTACTTTGTGGGTGAGAGAATTTGGTTTTGGATCCAATAGTGATATTTTACAGAGCTCTTGGAGGAACTCCAAAATTCTTATCCTTAGTGTACTGGAACCTATTACCAAAAAAAAAAATCATCACATCTCCTTGATCATGAATGACATGAAACCAATGTAGGCAAAATGACATTTGGAAATAAATATGCTATTTCCTCTGAGGGGGAAAAAAAACATACCTTGTTTGAATCATCATACAGTATTACTACCTGTCTTCTATTGGCTTTCCATTAAAACACTGCTCCTTTCACACTGGGAAACCAGTAAATTCCTTTATATCCTGGGTGTCAAACATATGGCCCATGTGTTTAGAAATAAAATTGTCTTATTGACTATAATTAAGACGAGAAAGATCTAATCACAGCATAGTGGTTCAAGCATTGTCGCTTTACAGCGAGAAGGTTCTGGGTCCAAATTTTGGCCAAGGGTCTTGTGTAGAGTTTGCATCTTCTATCAATGCTTATGTGTATTTCCTCTAAGTACTCTGGTTTCCTATCACAGTCCAAAGATATGCACATTGGGTCAATTCTAAATTGCTCATACCTGTGAATGTAAGGTTAAATGGGTTTTTGTTTCTGTGTTCATTGTTTTATATATATATTTATATATATATAATTACCCCACTTCGGTTTTATGAGCTATTTTGTGTTTTGTGTATTTGTGCTTCATGACATATTTGAGTACCATTGGATGCGTAAGGTATGTTAATTTGTTTTCACTCTACTAATCCAATTTTGGTCCAGCTCACCTGACACTGGGCTTTGATACCCTGCTCTATACTGTTATTTTTACCACTGCTACTGTAATGCTGTGATGCTTATTGTAGAACTAAATAGATCAAGAATTATATGCTTTATTTATTTTTTTCTTTAATGACCTATGGCCCATGGAATAAGACTGGCCTATTCTATTCTATTTTTCACCAAATCCCAATAAAGGTCATAATGTGGTTTGGTAATTTGGAAGTTAGCACTATTTTAGTGAGCCTGAATCACAGAACCATCATCTTTGGTTTAATGTCAACCAGATTGGAACATCTTAACACAAATGGAAAAGCTGAACCCAGGAATGTTTTATGTGTAGCAAGTATTCCTCATAAACATGCAAAACCAGACACTCAGAAGCCTAATGGAAGCTGTTTGTCTTTATGGAGCAAATGGTCATCACACTACTCATCCACAAATCATCAAATCCAGCTAAACAGGGCCATAAAGAATGAAAATGTGGGGGTAGCCAGACTGACATGATGAATTCCATGATTTTTATTTATTTATTTTTATAAGAACCATGTGCTTGGTATTCTAAGGCCAGAAATACATAGCACAAAACACAAAATATGTGTTACATTCATTTTACATTTACAGGATTTAAATTAAAAAATCATGTTCTTATCCAAAAAAAGGCTTACAGAAGTGCTGTGTAGTCTTAAGCAAAAGCATATAATCCTTTTAATACAAATAATTCAGACTATAAAATTTCTATCAAGCTAAAAACCCCTTCATCTGGTAGTGTCGGAGGCATTTTCACCCTGACCGTGCATCCCTCCACCTAAACTTCTTTGTGCACACTCTGTCTTCTGAATTCCATTGTACAAGGGGCGCAAAGAAATGGAAAACAATAATCATAGTAGTAGTTGGGACTACTGAAAGGAAATGGAAAAAGAGTGAGATTGCACTCATGAACCACCTAGGACAGTGTTCAGACCAGGGTGAGGCTCTATCTCGTACACACTTGAACTCAACCTATCCAATCCCTCCCACATCACACCATTGCCTTAATCCATTCACTGGCTCCTTGTAGCTGCCTACTTAGGACTTAAAACACTGAGGCATGACTACAGAAAAAGAAAATACCTGATCTTTCCAATCTGCAATTACTCATCATAGATTGCTCTGTATCCTTCTCCCTTTGAGCCGCGAGCACAGTACATAACTTACTTATTTTAAATTATATTAGCTGTAATTTTGCAATTACCTCATTAACTTGTATGTAGTAGGGTGGAGCCCTGTGTGTGTGTGTGTGTGTGTGTATATATATATATACACACACAGTATATCTGCAAATACTAAACTGAATAATTGAAAAATAACAACCTCTCAACTTCAATTATTGGAGTATTGCTTGCTAACTAACACACACATAATTGCTTTTTGGAAAACCTACATGCCAAAATTTTATGAGCTATTTTAGGTTTTAAGTTTACTAATCCTTAAAAATCAGTTGAATAAAGCTCTGCCCCAAGACATTCCTCATAAAGAGTGTCCCTCCTTTCTTAATGAAATTTTATAAATGCACAAATCCATTAAAAAAAAAAACCTCTCTGGTTAGATCGAAGGGTGAAGTCCTGCTACTTTGTCCCTATCCTATGTCGTCATGTTAATTAAAGGTCTTTTTAAACCACATGAAGGGTGGAGTTTTAAGAATACACCAAACTGAGATTATGAGTAATGCAAGAGAGAACTACTTTTTATATTATAGTAAGAGGAACAGAATCTGTTTCTAAATGTCATGTTTTTCCATCACGCACTTGGTTGCTGGCAAACGTTTTGCATCCTCTATGGTTTTAAGGGAAAAAATAAAAATGTTCTTTAAACTTGTAATTAATCTACAAATAAAACATTTAAAAAAAACAGTTTAAAATGAAATATGGGTGTATCCTGCAACAAGACAGCAATACAAGAACATCAACAGTTACACTTACAATAAAGCCTTGACCCTGTCGGTCTCCAGAGGTCTAAAGAAGGCAGTGCATTAGATGCATTAGATATCAATAAACGTGTATTAATTCGAGTGAATTATTCATTAAGAGGCAAAAAAATTCATTTATTCATTTTCTGAACTACTTAATCCTAATAAAGGTCGTGGGGAGGCTGGCAACTCAGGCTGAGGGCAGAGTACACCCTGGACAACTCACCAGGACATCGCCAGGCAGAAACACACTGAAGGCAATGCAGTCTACTCCTTTTGAAAGTAAGCAATGGTTCTTTTACATGCCTCTCACCACAGTGAGAGAAATGGCTGGCTTTTGATAACCCAGTTAGCTGCACTGAGAGGACAGAAGTGAGAACTCGGTGGCAGTGGGGCTTGAATCCCCCTTCGGATCAGTAAGCCAGCACCCTGCCAGCAGGCCACCATTAAGAGGGAACAAAATTTAAGAGACAAAAGCTGGAGGCATAAAAGTGAGAAACAAGTTGTTGAATACAATAGGAAATATTTTTTGACCATGGGTTCTTATATAATGAAGACAATACAATACACACATTTGCCTCATAGAGTAGAGAGTATACACATATATATGTCATATATGATTATTCCCATGCATTGTATCTAATGGTGCTTTATGATACTAGATGACAAAATAAGGTGAAAAAACAAGTATGACACAAAGAAATTACTTATAAATTTTAACAATGTAACGTCTATCAAATTTAGGAAAACTGGTCATCTTACATCTCCAGAGCATGGAACCAAAAAACTTGGGCCTACATCATAAAACATCATCATCATCATCATCAAATGGTATTTTTCCTCATCAGACATTTCTATGTTCTTTAAAATTCCAAATCTGTCAATATGATGAAAAGCTGGAAATGTCAGTTGGATGGCTGGTATGGCACTACTTGTGGTATAAATGTTTCATGTAGTGTTTGGAGAACAGAGACACAGAATCACAGCTTTTCAGCAATACTGTCCATGTACCAAGTCAGCCCACAATGTGAGTCATGATGCTTGTGTGGTCCAAGCCCAAGCCAGAACCATTCACAAGATTTCAGCACATCAGAATATATATATATAAACCTAATGCGTGAGTAACACCTTGCCAACACCTGATGAAAAATGGGTCTGGTCCAATATGGTAAGAGCTGAAAAGTTACAGTTCAGAAATAATCTAAAAGATCTAAATAACACATTAATATGGAAGTTTACCACACCATGAACAAAGGAAATATCGAGAACCTCAGAAAAAAAGGTTGTTGATCCTCATCAGACTGGAAAAGGTTACAAATCCATATCTGAAGAGCTTGGCTTCTACTCAGTCCTAAAGGGTTAGCAAACTTTTAATAATCCCTGAACAGACACTGTACAATAATCCCAAACCCTCTACATGACTTGAAGAAAAATGTGTAGCTTTTTAAAAGCTTTCTAAACAGTTACTTGAGTTATAGCAGGCTATGATGTTCAGTCCAGGCTTAGTTTCTCATCTAACATTTGCAAATCATTGCTACCGTGTGTATATTTTCATTAACGTGATGTTTAACTTGGAGTTCAATGATAATGACGCAAACTGCAAACATAAAAATCAGATCTGAACAAGCTCTACTCACGTATCAGCCACAGGCTTTGCAATTGCCTCAAAGATTTCCTCTTGCTTGGTTGTTTGATCAAAAACTTTCTGAAACCTACAGAGAACAAAAAGAAAGCAGTTCAGGGAAACCACACTTGATAAACATCTAAACCCACGCTCTGATCCAATAAAAATATCAATTAATCCGGGCCGGTGGTGTGGTGGTGAGGGTGCGGGGTTCATGATCAAGAGGGTGTGGGTTCAAATCCATGTTAGACCCCCATTGTGCTAAGATTCCTCGACAAAATCTTAACCACAAGTGTGCCTTTGTCCTCCCAGAAGTATAAATGGGTACCATTAAAAATACTGGGAAGTTAAACCTGCGGTGGACTAGTATCCCATGCAGGAGGAGTTG
>JAOUQZ010000002.1:20826337-20837825 GCA_028564935.1 Neosilurus hyrtlii
TGTGTGTGTGTGTGTGTGTGTGTGTGTGTGTGTGTGTGTGTGTGTGTGTGTGTGTGTGTGTGTGTGTGTACAAAAAGATACCCAGACAATAATTACCACCCCAGATAATCTTTATATGTTACCTGCTCCAGCATAAAACAATTAAGTCGCAAGATAGTGTTTTGAGTAAAAGCCAAAGTAAGTTGAAAATGGCTTATCTTCAACATGACCAAGTTCGAATATCCATAAACACAATCTTTCCATGCGACTTATTTTGCCTATTTTCAGTCCACTTTTGCGATTGCTCAGGGTATTTCCTTATTATACATAGTCAGTACCAGAATACTCTCCCTACTTACAGAATCCCAGAAGGATTCCTTGAATCATATAACGGCAAACCAATGAGAAGCCTAAAACAGACATGACTCAGTGTAAAAAGAGCTCACCTGTTGCTAGGAAAATCACACTGATTGGTCGAAAGGCAATTTTTTATTTCTGTTCTGAAAAAAAAGAAGCAAGTTCTGTAACTGTAGTTGCTATTTTCTCAAAAGTAGCATTTTCTTATTATTGACATTCAAAGTGATGTAACTCAGTCCATTTTCATGCTATAATCATGTATTATACCTCACTTTAAACCATATTAAATGCTCTTTCCAAATATATCAATATCTCAGTATGTCAAATTTCATGCTTAATCTGTATTATGCTGGAGTTGGTGATATATAATATCCACAGTTAGAAGATGCATGTCACAGTCGGTGCTCAGATGAAACAAGGGACTCTGCATTTCTTCGTGACAGAAGAACACTGGAGCTGATGATTTGAATAGTGTGTACTGAGCATCAAAAAGAATACTGTTCAACTAATTTGGGTGATATGACCTTGTCATGACATCTACTAGTTAACTGCACAGCGTGCATTATTTGGCAACAGGCTCAGAAAATAAGGCTTTGGACTGCTAATCAGAAATAGTTCAATCCCCAGCACCATAAAACTGCCACTTTTGGTTTCCTTAAGAAAGCTCTATAAACACCAGGGACTCAATTTAGTTGCTTTATTGCTTTGGATAGAATTATTAGCCAAATATAATTTTTCTATCTCTGAAAATCTTTCATTCTGTTTTATAGAATTTAAGCATGTATACACGGAAAATAACTGTTTGATACTGAGACTGCACCAATGGTTTGCAAGACATTGCTCAGGTTTTTGCAATGTGCTATTGTGACCGTATTTTCCTCTCTGGTTTGAACTGTTGATAATTGTTGATTTGCTGCTGATGCATCGGGCCCCGATAGCAATAAACATGAAATAATTTTCCTTTCTTTTAAGATGACTATATTGTTCATGTAGTTATTGTTCACTGTCAATTTTCCTTAGCTAAAGATCAATGTAAATCTAAAATCACCTGCATCCATGTGTGTCCTCTAGATTGGAGGAGTTATTCCTGTGCTTTAATGAGTATAGCACTGTGATGGCGTCTGCCACTCCATGTCCTTCACTGCGGCTGCTGCACATAACAGACAACAACCTACAGGACTGGAGCGAGGTGCGCAAGTTCGGCACCATGTTCCCCTCTCTCGACACACTCATCTTGGCTAACAACAACCTGAACTCCATTCTTGACTCTGAGGACAATCTTCGCAGACTGTTTCCTAACTTGCGTAGCATCAACCTGCACAACTCGGGTATAATTTCTGATAAATCGTATCATGTATATCTTTGAAATGCTAGAGCATTTGGCGTCAGCTCGCTGCATTCCGTAAAGAAAGAGGAAATACGATAACATGATATTAATATAATGATAATATATATACAGTTTTCTGAGGTCTGAGTGTTTTTATAGAAAACACAAATTCTGACTGGAAACATGCCACTTAAAGGCATGACCATGCAAGGGTGTTATCCGGTCTTGTGTTTATGTCTGAGATCACAATATGTGTTGCCAGCATTTTTATACATAAGGAAGTTTCACTATACAGAATTAAATTCGTCAAATCATTTCAACTGTATACATCTTTAACACACTATCTTTGATATTGCTTACATGTGTGTTTAGGCCTCAGTCAATGGGAAGATATAGAGAAGTTAAATTTTCTGCCCAAGCTGGAGGAGGTGAGATTGCAGGGTATTCCTTTGCTACAGACATACACCAACACTGAAAGGCGCAGTCTAATGATAGCTCGGTAAGTGTGTCATTAGCTTTATGCTAATTACTGTTAGGTCCATAAGTATTGTGACAGTGTGGATTTATATAAATAAATCTTGTTTTAGTTGTTTGTTCTTTTGTGTTTCCATGTGATATTTATTAAAACTTTGACTGAATGTGAAAACACCTTAATGGAGTGCGGTTTAGTTATGTTTCTGTGTGGTTTAAACTAAACTCAATGTTTGGGCTGTAAACACGTTCTATTAGGTATGTAGTACTAGTTAAGCTCGGGGGCACAGAGCTCACCTGATCGTCTTCTGCCAAAAAATATGCAAAAGTAAAATATCAAAAATCTGTTTGAAAAGTTTTTACCCCTCCGCCAGTTACGGCCGGAGGGGTATTGTCGTTGGATTGGCAGCCGGGAGGGCATTCGCCCGTGACAATAACTTTGTCCCGGCCATTGCTCAGCTCATTCACAGGCCAGCTTTCTGAACTTTAGCACTGGCACTCCCTAGGAAGTAAACTTGTGCGTGGGGTAGCTAATTTGCATATATGACCTTTGACCTTGGCACAGTGACCTTGGAACTCGGCGGGCAGCGTGACGATAACTTTGTCTGGGCTATTGCTCGGCTCATGCACAGGCCTTGTGACCTTGAACATATAAAATTTGTCTGGGCCTTTGCTCGGCTAATACGCATGATAGCTTTCTGAAATTTTGCATAGACCGCCCTATGACCTAAACCTGTGCGTAGGGTGGCTAATAAAATGTTGATTGTCTGAAAGTGTTCGTATGGGGGATGGCTTTTTTCCTCTGTGCGCTTCAGTCGTCCTGGCTAAAGGGTTACGATGTTCTATAGAACGGCTTTTTCTTTTCACTGACTATATACAAACACTCTGAAAAGTGTTCAAAGTTATACAGCTCTTATGTCACATGTGTCTGTTATGATTTAAGGAATGTAAAAAAAAATAACCACAGAAATCTTTTTTTCAGTGTGCTTTTTTGCCTATGTTCCAATGCAGCTTATTCAAAAATAATTATTTACCTCAGGCTCAGTGGATGTCACTGAATTCAATAGTCTTATTCATTTAGTATTCAGTGATATATACATCACCTTCATCAAAAAATATTAATTATATTCATATATTTAGTTACTTTTGAGCCTGTGAATGATTCCTAAAGTGCTAACACAATACTTTTGTGAAACCCCTTAAATTACAACTGAAAGACTACAGTTCAGTGATATCTTGGCTGCTTCATTTCAAATCTGTTGTGATGGTTTGCAAAGGCAAAATTAGAAACATTGTGACACTGTCCAAATGGATCCAACTCTATTTAAGTTCTACAGGACTTTGAGTATCTTTGTGTGCCTACTTCAGGTTGCCTTCAGTAAGATGCCTCAATGGGAGCATTGTAACAGCAGGAGAACGTGAGGATGCTGAGAGGTTCTTCATCCGTTATCATAGAGATTATTCTGAAGAAGAGCTGCCTCACAGGTACAGTGCATTCAGTACAAAACAGGGCTTAATTATAATTATATTGAGCTCAGTTTTAACATACACTCAAAGGCCTTTTTAATAGGAAAACCTGTAATTTCTGTCATTCAGTTATGCACTCATTAGCCAATCATATGGCCAAAGCACAGTTCACAGCTCACAATGAAGAGTTTCAGTTAATATTCATATTGAATATCATCATTGGAAGTATTGTTTACTTTATGCAGGAAGTAGCAGTTGTAGGCAGATACCGTTCAAGAGCCTCAATTAATGACAGCCTTGTAGCTTTGGCTAGTCCATGTTCACAAACAAATAGTGAGGTCTCCACTCTTGTGGAGTAATGTAAACATTACTTTAAAATCAAAATCTGGAATTTTATATATATATATATATATATATATATATATATATATATATATATATCATTGAGCAAGCAACCTTTTCATCAAGTCTTTAATGCAGTATACACAAGTAAAGGTAATGTACCCCAACAGAAAACATAAAATTGAAGCTCCAGAGATCTAGTGCTACCACTTACCTATGGAATTAAACAAGGTGCCTGTAATGGCCTGGCGAGCTGTTCAGGGTGTACGCTGTCTTCACCAGGGTCGGCTGAGATGGGCGCCAGCCTCCCCGCAACCCTAATTAGAATTAAGCGGCTTAGAATGAATAAGGAATAAATAAGCTCCACCAGTGTGCAATCTAGGTGTAATATGATTTCTGTATGAATACTCCTGTTATGAAAGACCACAGAGTCTGCAACACCACTTATCAAAATCACCCAAAGGAAAGCGAGACATATTGGGGTGGCCATTTTCTAAAAAATTATCCATGTCTAAGTGATCAAGCAGTTAATCAGTAAACATTCATCAAATTTAAATACTTCAGTGATTTTTCTAAAGTCTACACAGAACTAGATCAATCTGTTGGACTTGGATACTAAGACCACTGGCTGCTCCAGTTGCTGTGCCACAGCTGGGCCTCTATTACCCCCATATCAAGCAAAGCCTTGAGTGTCTCCCTTACCATACTTTTCTTTGTTCTGGTAACTTGTATCGGCAAATCACCTCTGTCTGTTTGACCTCAAAGGGTCCTTGCCACTAAAAAGTAATTTAGAACTCAATGTGGGTTGTAAAACCAGCACAAATTCCCATAACCAAGTACCCTTTTTATACAGTCAGGCTTGTCATTATTGTTCCTGTAGTAAATTCTCCTGTGTTAGGTGACTTATAGTGTGGAGTTTTTGACAACCATCCTCCTCCAAGGTCAGTGACTGGATGCATCAGCAGTGCTATTTTGGGAGTGCCTGACCCACTGGAGGATGGCCTGCTTCAGGTCTGCATAGTTTAGTTTGCTGGGTCCCACACAGAAGTGGTTGGAGAAAGATCACCCACTGATCTTCCAGCCACCCCATGCCTCTGCCACCAAACAACACAGAAAAGCATCAGAATCATCAAGAATGGGTTTTGGCACTAGTGTAATGCTTTCCAGGTTTAAGATACTGAAGACAGGACAGTTTACTCTGTTTCTTGATTTCAAATTTAAAAACGTCTGTTTTGGGCTCAAAAACACCTTATAATATTCCTTATAAGTGAATTCACAGAAGCCCAAACCTTTTGTAGGATATAAAATAACCTAACCAGATGTTCATGAATCCCAGGGTAGTAAATGTGTTATAATTTATATTTATATATTTAAAAAAAAATAATTAATATTATGTCTATGATTCTGTGACTGAAACATAAAATTGTGTATAGATGTTTGATAAATGTAATTGGCACGTCCCTGTTCCTTTTCGTGACAGATACCACTATTTGGTGACCAAGTACGGCAAGTTGGCCCCACTAGCTGAGATCGATCTGCGGCCGCGATGCCACGCTAAGGTGGAAGTGCACTGTGAGGACCGGGTGGAACAAGTGAGCATCAGGCTGGACCAGACCGTGGCTGAGCTGAAAAAGCAGCTGAAAACAGTAGTGCGACTCTCTGTCACTAACATGCGTGTCTACTACATTGATAAGGATTTGGGATCAGCATTTGGGCCTGAAGAGATGAAGTATAGCACAAGGGCCTTGCATTCTTATAGCATTCAGGATGGGGATGAGATTCTGGTGGTGCCTAAGACCAAATGATTGACTGGCACAAGGACCAATAAAAACTGTGCTGGACTTACTACACACAGCATAAACATCACAGTGTATGTGAAACATGATTCCAAACAAAATACAAAAATCTTTTTAGACGGCCTTTGATTTCAGAGACATTACATTGTGTTTTAAAGGGCATCTTGTGGCTCACATTGCTGTTCAATGTGTGTGTCACTGCACTTGTTGCCATGCCGTATATATGGCTTTCTTCATTTATGTTGCCTTTGACCATTAATGAGGTTTGCTGGCAACTGTTAGTAAATGCCTGTTTCTTTTGAAGGAAAGCACAAAGGAGCTTTGCTAGTTCAAAATGTGCATCCTGTAAAACTTGACAATCATCCACCACCGATTATATTGTGGTTTGCTGCAGGAAGGAAAAAAGGGATCATTATTCTGTGATTGTCCTAAGGAACAAATGGTGGATTTGTAGATGGTTTATGTATAGTGTAACTCTCAGGCCACAATGTTTACCAGAAATCAGTACTCTAATTGTATAATAAGGAGGGACATTAAATAAACAATGATTTTAATTAATTAAACAATCCATAATATATTTCTTTATTTATTAATTTTTTAGTTTTGGATTTGTGATCTTGCAATGTCACATAGACTGTTCCTGCCAGATGGCTACATCTTTTCAAATATGTAGCTTTTGTCTGAAACAATAAAGGGTTATCATGTTTGGGAACTCTGAAAATCTGTTTTACTTTTAAGGGTATGCGGTATTTGCCATTTTGGGTTTGGTTTTTGAGATTTGGTTTTCAACCCTAATATGTACTGTTAAAAAAAGTGTAGAAGAATGTTGATACATGTAATAACTGGAATTATATGAAATGTATTGTCATGCAGGTCCTACCTCCCCAAATGCAGTCAAGTATGCAGTGAATTTTAGCTGCACCTCACCCCCCCCCACCTTTTTTTTCCTCTCAAATCAAACACAGAAAATTTTCCTAATTTCCTGGTAGTTTGGATGAATTTGCTTGTAATTTTAAAAATGCTGCATAAAACATGCACTGATCAGCCATAATAATAACCCACCTGACATATATATATATATGTGTATGTATTAGTGTATATCGCATGTGTGTATATATGTTAGTGTATATGGCATGTGTATATATAGATATATTAGTCTATATAGCATGCATATATATAGTGTGTGTATATACACAATATACATTGCACACACGTGTATATGTGCAATTGTTTGTTTATTCTGAGTATGTCTTAAATCATTCCCTATACATAGTAGTTTAAGATATTGCATGCAGTAATCTATGTTTCTGTTATGAGCTGCACAGTTTGGGTTGAAAGTCTGCAGTAGCAGGATAACAGTGTACATCTGGTAATGCTTTTGCTCCATTTTCTCTGACATCGTTTCTTGATCCTTATGGCCCTCTAATATACCTGACAAGATTTTAACCTGTGCTGCAGCTCTCGATCTTCTCTTAGCTGCTATTCTGTAATCAGGCTGTCGAAACGAAACATAATTTACCATGATGTCATTTTTGTGTTTGGTGGAATTGATAAAGGGGTGTGTGTGTGGTGCGGTGGAATGGTGGTGCACTGGGTAATATTGCCAACTCATAGACCCATGTTCGATCGGGAGTTTGAGTTGTTGTCTGTGAAGTTTTGACATGTTTTGTATGTTTATGCATGAGCTTTTAATGGGTACTTTTAGCATGGCTGAAAACCCATAAAATAAGGTGGGTTGGCTGTGCTGAAATTCGTATAGGTGTGAATGCATGGTGCCCTGTAATGGACCGGTTTTCATCCCATTCATCATGTATTCCTGCCTCACGCCCAGTGTTTCCGGGATAGACTCATGATCCAGCTTGACCCTGACCACAATGAAGTTGTTACTAAATCTGAATGAATGAAATATGAATATGTAAAAATGTATTTGGATTAAAGGGATTTTAATGACTGTGGTTTAAAAGCTTATAAAATATTTGAATAAGTTGTATGTGTTTTGCAACATTAGTCTGCATAGAAGCACTCTGCATGGAACCAAAATAACTCATTCATTTTCTAAGACTATTAATTTTAACTAGGGTCGTGGGGAGGCTGGCGCCCATCTCTGCCGACTCTAGGTAAAGGCGGGGTATGCCCAGAACATCTTGCCAGGCCACTGAAGGACATACACAACCATTCACACTTACTCTCACACCTAGGGGCAATTTGGAACCACCAATCGGCCTACTGTGCATGTTTTTGGACTGTGGGATGAAACCGGAATACTCGGAGGAAACCCACAAGCACTGGAATAACATGCGAACTCCACACAGAAACACCCAGAGCCCAGGAATCAAACCCGAGACCTTCTTGTTGTGAGGTGGACATGCTAACCGCTGTGTCACCGTGCCGCCCACCAACATAACTATTTTAAAAACATATGTGTGCATGACATATGTTTGATCTGATCCTCTTTTTGACTACATGCTTTTGAAGGCAAGTGTAATCGAAATTCAGTCAGGCCTGCACTTTTACAGCCACACAATAATTGAACCAAACTTCCCTGCTGGATATTTTAACAAAGAGCCCTCTAGGTACTTTTAAAATCTGAGCATAGCTTGCATCCAAGACCAACATCACCCATTAAGGGCAGCAGATTGCTGACCAAGAGCCTGTTTGGGAGTGCAACTAGGAAGCCATGCCCACGTGTGGGCACTGGGCTGGATGCTTGTCTGCGAGAGGATATATGGGTGGAGAGAGGGCCATTGTTCAGTGGAAGTTGCTGAAGTAAGGCACTTGGGTTCCTTGCTCAGGGCCAGATGTAGTGCTTGGCAGTTATCCAGCCTTTCATGCAGGTACAGCTAGCTGGTTTGTAGAAACTGTGAAGTTTTACACTCCGGTCCTGATTAACACCAGTGGGCCAGTGGGCTTTGAATAAGATACAAATTGTGCATGTGAGGATACATATTCGGTCCTTTATGTCTTGGTGTGGAGCCTTATAAGGACCCGCTTGGGTCATAAACACCTAAAATGGATGTTGTAATTGAAGACTGGGCTTCCAGTCTTCAATTAATCTACTTGCGGTCAATTTAATTCTGAACTAAAATCTAGATTAACTTTTGCTAATGCTGTGTGAAAGCTCGCCATTAGATTAGATTGCCAGCTCTGTTGCTCACTGTGTGAGTGAAAGGACTACTTCCTTCCCTGTTGGCTTCTATTCCAAGCTTCTGTCTGTTTGGCTCGTTCACTGTTATGGAGAACTGCTGGAGCTCTGCAGCATGGATACTGCTGGCAAAGCTTTTCTGAGGTCTGGCAGTAATTAGCACCATGGTACAGTATATACAGTGTGTCTACATTGGGTCGCGGTCCGGCACTCTTGTGCTTTGCTGGACTGCGAGAGATGACTGCAGGCGGAAAACGAGCACTTATTAATGGGTTCCAAGCTGCCCAAATGCAGACACACTGGAAGCCTTTGTTTTCTTGCTCCTTCTCGCCTGTTTTAATGCAGCGTTTGTTCTGTGTGGTGTGTAGACGGGCACCCAGTCATGGTGTGTTGCCGGTGGAGCTGGCACACAAAGTGGTCCTGGTGTTTAGAGGTCTTCTTGAGTTTATGTGCACTGTCTGGCACCTTGTAGCATTTTATACAATTATCATCGCAATGTTCAGGAGTGAGTAACTAAAGCTATGAAATCTGGAAGACGTTTTGAAGACGTTTCGAAAGCTTTCAAGCTGCCATGGTTTGACAAAACGGTATTAAGCAAACTTTTATAGCTTTATGTTTTATTAATAGATGCAAATTTATAGCTTGTTATTTTCAAACTCTTGACAGTTTCTCTTTTGGGCCAACTAGTTGTACAGTATCAGGCTTTATACTTTTTCATTCATTCATTAATTTACTGATTTGTTAAACTGCGTACTCGTATTCGAGGCTGGAGCCTACCTCAGCCGACACTGGGCAGAGGCAGAGTACACCTTGGACAGCTCGCACCATTGCAGGGCAGCACTCACACAACCTTTGTCACTCATACTCACACCTAGGTGCAATTTCAAACGGCTAGTTAGCCTAATGTGCATGTCTTTGGACTGTGGAAAGTAACCGGAGCACCCGGAGGAAACCCACTCAGGCACAGGTAGAACATGCAAACTCCACACAGAAACACCCTTGCCGAGCCTAGGACTCCAACCCAGGATGTTCTTGCTGTGAGGCAGGACCACTACACCACCATGCTGCCCAATACACCACCATTTATTTGGAAAACCGCCTAAATCCTATTAGGTTTGTGGGGAGGCTGGGGTATATCTCAGCCTCTGGGTGAAGGTGTGGTGCACCATGACCAGCTCACCAGACCATTTCAGGGCCAACACACAAAATCATTCACACTCACGCCTAGGGGCAATTTGGAACAGCCAGTTGGCCTAATTTGCAAGTCTTTGGACTATTTGGGTGGGCACCAGAGCACTTGGAGCCGATCCTATATGTTCTGAATTCTTGGTCAGAAAGTAGTGATTAGTTTTCTTTTTACGATATTATTGTTTACTTTATGGTCAAACGTTTGTGAACACCTAAACATCACACCCAGAAGTGGGTATCCCTTAAAAGAACACATTAAGTTAAAAGCACACCATTTTTGGATGCTTTTTTTTAATGCTATATCATTAGTTTCCATGACCATGGGCAAATTCCCTCAGCCGTGCTCCAAAATCTACTGGAAACTCTTCCCAGAAGAATGGATGTTATTATAACAGCAAAGTGGAACTGAAGCTAGAAACCATTTATTCTGCCTTATTGCCTCAAAGGGCAAAACCAGGGAAAGGAAAATACTAAATTCTTCTGTACTTAATATTATAGGGGGAAAAACTCAACATCAGTGTGCTAACAGCGACTGTAATTTAAGGAAGAGTATAGTACCACCTGTTGATTATTTCACATATAATGACATGTTCACATCCTGCCATGTTTTATTCCTCCCTTCTGTAACTGAGATCATTAAAAGTAGCACTATGGGTATAACCCCAAAAGCCAGTCACTAACTTATTTTATTATATATTATATGGGAATGGCGCGATCTGATTGGCTCACTATCTTGAAATAATTAACGGTTGTTCACCAGTCATACCGCTGCATGTCTGCATCTTGCTTGCACTGTGGTGTGTGTGTGTGTGTGTTCTGTCTAGAGCATTCCATGAGACTGAAAAGTGTGTTTCACTGCAGTTGTTATTTGTTGCCTGATCTCCGAGTATGTTGATGAAATAGTAAAGTGTAAAATATGAATGGAATTAAAATAGTAATACTGATGGAATGGATGGAGGGGGAAAAAAAACAGATGACCCCTTTACCAAGCGGGGTTTTCGTTTATTTATTTATTTATTCATTCTAGGGACGGCATCTCCTCTTAAAAAGAGCCTTGGTTTTATTGCAAGCTGTGATCATCCTGACCAAATGTCAGACGCTCCAGATGAGTGTTTCTGTGGGAGTCTGGATGAATCCCCACTTTCACATATTCCAGCGAACGGAAATAAATCTGGTGAAAATAACAGGCCTATCTTTAACTTTATTGCCAGCATTTTTATTATATTACGAAACCTTTTCAAGGCATTCAGATGACTCGTTTCATGTCGATCCCACTTATTTGCTAATAGAGAGGGAACATATTACCCAGTATGCATTTGGTGTAAAAGGACGATGTGCTGGTGTCATATTTTTTGGGTATAAATGCATTAATGTGATCGGTATTCTCTCAGATTAAACATTCTGATGAGTTGTTCTGAT
>JAOUQZ010000002.1:20837925-20850843 GCA_028564935.1 Neosilurus hyrtlii
CTAATAATAAAGGGACATAATTGCAAGTTCATTAAATAGTAATCAGTAACGATGTATAAAAATTAAGCAGAATTTCAGCTATGGTTCGGACTAGTGTCTTAGGAATTTTGTGAAATGGCAAATTGTCCAAAACATGCTTGCAACAATAAACTGCCCCTACGTGTGAATAAGTGTGAAAATGTCTGTGGATGGTGCAAATGACGCACTGGCACCCTATTCAAGGGGTAATCTCAGTTTTGACTCCAGTGCTCATGGAGTCCATTATGACCCTGACCATAAAATGGCTAATGATTTGTGAATGAATTATCAATCGAACTTGAACCCTGAACTTGGAATTGTCGTGGTATAGCAGTGCTGATGGTTCTTGCATGGGGTTGGCTAGTGTACGGATACAGTACTGTCACCAAGTATACAGTATATCCTCCCCAAAGCCTCCGCAGGGGAACTCCTGATGCTCCGCAGGGAACTAAAGCGTTTTCATGGAGGATTGAAAAGAGATCCATGGATGATACCCTCAGCAAAAGTGAAAACATGGATAGCTTGATGTTCAGCTTCATAGCTAGCGATCTAAGGTGGAAACCTGATGTCAGGACGTAGTAATTAATTTTTTGTGAAAGTGAATACCTTTGAAAGTTTAACATTCCTATTTCGTATACGTTTTCAGCTTATTTTGCTCACTGACACAAATTCAAAGGGGTGTTTAAACTTAATCTGCAGAGCATCCACTGAAGTTTTCAACTGGATCCAGTTGTACTTTTCAGGCGAAGCCCTCATAGGGGAATTTACTGTAAATGCGGAGGCGCCATGGTCCATGATATAGACTACGGTCTACCATACCAAGTATATATCCAGTGCAGAGGAACTCCAAACCGGATATATACTTGGTATGGTAGACCGTAGTCTATATCAGGAGCTCTTTGCATTGTCTTTTTTTTTTGTCGTGTTGTAGCATCTAAACCCGTATCAGTCCAGGTGCAGCTAATGAAGCAAGACAGCAACCAGGTAGAACCAGCTGTTAAATTACTCCAGTTATAACTTTTATAGTGTTGCAGGCTAAATCCCACTTAATTAAGCTTTCAGAATGATTCCAATGCAGACCTAAAAGCTCGTATGTGAAACATTAAGCAGAGATTTCTCTCCCGAACACCATTTCTAATTTTCTCATTCATCCGTGTCTGTGCCTATCATTCTGTCCTTCACGCTGATTTTTCCGACAAACAGACCGCAGACTTGATCACTAAGCTGCCAGTCAATATTAGAAGTAGGAAACGGGGTGAGATTCAAGCTGATGGAAGGGTCGTGTGTGGCTTCATCATGGCTCGTGTCTCTGACAGTTCTGGATGTCTTCTGGGAAATACCTGTGTGGAGAGGAAGTGCTGCTTGGAAGAAATGCGCCACTGTGCCAGGCAGATCAGACGCGCGTTCAGGACTGGCAGGAGCCGTGCGTGTTCAGGTGATTGGTATGACAGCAGTACAGTCCTGCTTTTTAACACTGCTGTATTCTTTCTCTGTTTTTAATTGCTTTCTGTTAAATGAATCCTCTTGGCTTTGAATGAAAGACCTGTCCTTTCTTTGTACCTGAGGTCTTCATACTCCTTCCTTTGCGATCGGATTTCTCGGAAAGAAAGGGAAACGCCACGCTTTCCCACCCTGCACTGTGTGTCCACACCACGTCTCCCTGTGTTGTCTTTTACAGTCTCATTTCCTACTCCGGTTTAGGAACAGGATGCAGTCGCTCTGAGGAATTAAATAAGCGAGGCTATGCAATGATTAATACAGGGTAACACTCCTTAACCCAGACATCTAAATATTATAATAACTGGCTGGAGAGCGATTTTCTGTCCAGACCTGTTTCGTTTTTCCAGCACTTATAAACACAATGTTTCATTGTTTTCTTCCAGAACCACTCAAGTGCTGCCTTAGTGGCATGGAGAACACTTTCCTGCTTCTCTGCTCTGTGTATGAATAACAAAAGACTGCTGTCTTGGCTACCTGTGAGGTTTTCATTTTTCTTTCTTTTTCTTTTTACACCCATCCAAAAAAAAAAAGCCAGATTACCGTGCAAACACTTATGGAGTTGTGCGATATGGGGTAGCTTGCCATTTTATAATGGAAAGTTGTCTGATGAAGTTTGTGAATAATGTGTTAATTCTGTGAATAGTCTAGACCACCATGTTGGGATGTCCTAAGGCAGCACTCAAAAAGGAATCTGTAATCTTTATTGCCAACGATTAGGGGCAGGTGCATTGCTAAAATTGGTGGGCTGTGTGAATCATTAAGTCTTTAGTCGCGATGATTTAGTACTGGCGTAATGGCCTCTGTGACTTCTTCCCATTTATTTAGCTTTGCCTCATGGCCTAAGCCTGGTCCATTCACCATAACCTTCCCCCTCACAACCTCCACTCCCTGAACTCAATAAGATCCTTGTCTCAGTCCCCGTAACTCCCTCACATTTACAGACAATTAGCTCTCGTCAAAACAGGCCACATGACCGGGCATGAAGCCGGAGGGGCACTTCTTGTCACGCCCCAGCCCCCTCTTGACTAATGTTACACCAATGCTACTGAAAATGAAGGGGGAGGTGAAAAGGCTGGTCATCTATTTTGTGTTCTGCTCACGCTCAGCACAAAGCTGTTCTTTCACTAGGGATCCGAGGCACATATGGAAACATTTTCCCTTCCCGCCAGACGCAAGTTTTCCCCTCACCTAATACTACCCTCCTCAGCTTCCATCGCTCCATCACAGAGTTGTGCAGCTGTGCTCTGCTCGGGCGAATCTCTTCCAAAGTCCAAGACTTGCTCAAATTCTGGCTGGGCACGTGTTCAGAGATTCATATCTTTAAAAACA
The DNA here is from genome assembly GCA_028564935.1 of Neosilurus hyrtlii. NCBI lineage: Eukaryota > Metazoa > Chordata > Actinopteri > Siluriformes > Plotosidae > Neosilurus > Neosilurus hyrtlii. Next base: position 20,840,773 of record JAOUQZ010000002.1, read on the forward strand.
ATGGCGATGTGGTAGTTCTAGAATAAAAATATCTAAAAACAGCATTAGCAGTGCTCTGACTTCAGAGCATTAGTCGATTTCTGATCTGATTAGATGCCTGGTTGCAGAAAGAATATCTTGGGATATCACGCAACACCTTCCACTTTTTTCTTTCTAATAAAAGTAAGTTCAGCTTGGGGACTATTTCTACAAAAGGCAGCGTGACATATTTTAAAGATGCAAAAGGTTTCAAGATAGGAACCCCATGGATTTTGAACAGAGGAACATCCATCATATGGCAGAATACTTAGGAGTTTGGCTGGATTCAGAGATGGAAAGATACATGATGGAGAGCAGCTACGCACTACACTAAATTTTTCGAAGGCAGCCCGTCTTAAATCATCTTTATGCCTTTGTTTGGACTCCTGTGAGATCAGCTGGACTTCGCAACATCTCTGCGACGCTCTGAGAAATGATGTGTAACATTTGGTATTTGAAGAAGTTCAAAATGGAAAAGAGCGTGTCCAGCCGTTGTGGCCTTTTAAAAAGCACAACGTTAAAATGATATTCTGTGTGGCTGGCAACATATTTTCGGAACCTCCTGTAGCGAGCACAGCTTCATCAACTTTCCTCGCATTTCCCGTGAACAGATGAACTGAGATGTGTCTGACCCGGCTGCTCTACTTTCCAAGAGTCCAAATACTGACAGCATTCAGTACATTTACGCTCCATTAGGGCCTGGAAGATGGGAAATGGAGAATGAAATGGGTTGTTACTTCTCAATGACCCATTAACTTCAATTTGCAGGAAACTTGGTGGTATTAGGATTCGAGATCCTTGTTGTTATTATTATCTTGTGACATTATTTCACAAACTTCATATGAGACAATAATGAGAACTTGGGGGGGGCAACAGCAGCAACGAAAGCTTCCAATGAATTGTTTGACACCTGACTTCAAATCTTGATCAGCTGGGAACAAAGCGAAATGAAAACAGAAGTCTGGTGATGGAGTTGCATTCTTTGAATGACGTTCCAAGGGTCAGCTGTGCAGTGTTATTGGATTCCTGTAGTCCCATGGATGGATATTTTACGACCGTAGCAGCTCTCCCCCAGTGTACTGAGGTCTTGACACTGCCCCGCACAGCACTCTGTTTATTTGTTTGATTGTGGGAAAATTCCTGCAATGTCCGTGAGAGAGCTCACTCCATTCCCCGACTCGTCTTTCCCACAGGGGCTCGGCTCTGCTTTTCTCGGCGGCCCCACTGACTGGCAGCTTTGGAAACATACACTCAGAGTGATCAAAATGCTGTTATTTTCACATCCCTGTGTGCGAATGTGTGTGCACTCGTGGCGTATTCCCTTCTTGCACCCAGTGTTCTATGGATAGACTCTGGATCCACAACAAAACACTGACCATGATATAACAGATCCTGAAGAAGAACGAATGAGTACATCGATGTTCCCCTTTCCCATTGCTAAGCTTCAAGGGAAGAAGGAGCAAGATGGGAAAGAAACAGGAAGCCCTCTGGCTTTTCAGGACCGCTCTGGCAGAAAGTTCCAGCCTCCTGAAAATCTTCTTAGATCAGTGTCCAGGCGAAGGGGCCAAGGGGGAGATGGAGATCTTGATGCAGTGTAGAACTTTAGGGGATGTCTAAGCACCCTAAGAACCACAGGTTTACTTTGGCCTTTTTTTGTCAGATCAGGCATGAAAAAAGAAAGCAGGATATTGAATGTAAGATATTTAGCGTTCGTAATTTCATTTCGAGCTGCCTTTGCGTTCTGGTTGAACGATTTACCCTTTGGCTCGGGGAATAGACGGATTTGTTTGTAGCTTTAATATGACCTTCCTATTGTGTTCTTTTGTGGAGTTTTATCATTTGAGAATCTGATGTTTAACTTCTTGGGAGAATTACGTTAAGGCCTGAGTATTCTCAGGTGTGTCTTTACTTTCACATTCACATTATATTCTTTCTGTGTGTTTTAGGGCCATTTACTTCCGAAACCAAGACACCGCCTGGGGTTAAATAAGGGCTTTGGTCAATCTGAAGGGGAATCTGAAGGGGAAGTATTTCCCCTTGTTCTCCCTGTTCTAGATCATGCCCATGGCACAGATCCAAGCACTTGAAATCATTATCTTGCATACGTATTATGCTATTAAGAAATGCTAAAGGCAAGTCAGAAATGAAAGTAAAAGGGGAGTTCAAAAGGACAGTACAGCTAACATACAGTATTTCACATAAAAAACAAACAAACAAAAAAAAAACCTGATCTTGCACAAAAAAATTCAAATGATTCCATGTATCATCTTTAAGCGCTCTTCAGTTTGTCCAACTGTAGATCCTTACAACTCCGTGTCTTTATACTGAAGAGGGTTCCAAGAAAAAAACCCTTTAGGTAGTCAGGAACCCATGAGAAATGTTTTATTTATGCGCAAAAATTTCACATGTTCATGTTTTGCTTTGGTGCATTCTGGGAAAGAAGCCAGGGTTGTTGATACAACTGAATTATACACTGATTTGATTTTGTTTCTAAATCACACTGCATTTATGTCGCAGTTCATATTTTCGAAAAGTATCTCATCCACAGCAATTCTGCAAATAAACTGGATTTGTATTGATTGTTGCATTTTACTCATTTTCCTTATTAAATAATGCATGGTTCTGGCGGTTAAATAGAATTTAATGACACAGATACAGTGCCTCACATAATTACTCAACCCCTTTATTCATCTTGGAACTAAAATGGGCTTGAAATTGAATTGTATGTCACAAACATACATGAAATAGGGCATGGGGTGGGGGGTGATGATGATCATGAGTCAGTATAGTTTGAAAACTATATCCATAATGCTAGTAAAATTTGTGCTTGCATACATTTTCACCCCACATCACTGTAAAACAGCTAAATTAGTTCAGGGGAAACGGGTTTTCCGTACAAGTCATGTAGTTTTGTTGAATAGAGCCAGTGTGTGGAATTGAAACTGTCTCGTGGCGAATACACCTGCTCCTGGAAGTCCCCAGTGAACAAAACTAAAGAAGCAGCGTCTTGATGAGCCAGAAAGCTATCAAAACAATTTCTGAAGACATGTAAGTCATGGCTTGTTTAAAAATAATATCACAAGCTGGAAACATTCTGCAAAGCCCTATGAAGTTTTACTTTTCTTTGGTGAATTTAATTGGCATATAATATCTTTGCCATAACATTCCCCTGCTTAGTTGAACTCAACACAGTACTGTCCTGAGGCTCATATAAATCCTACCATGTATACCCTTGCAAATTACTAGCAACTTGTTAAACGCTGAAGTAATTGAAGATTATTTGATAAGGTACGGATCTGAAGAATGAAACAGGTGTCCAGGAAAATTGAATGAATTCTACAGTGGATCATGTCTTCTATAGGGAAGTGATATTAGGTTTGCTGGAGTCCAGACATCAGATGTCGGTATATAAATGTACGCTAAGTGACATGGATTCTTTTATATACAGCACTGACACTGACCAAGTATTTATCCGAAGCCCTGCGAAGCCTCCGTATTTACTATAATGTTTCCCCATGGAAGTTCTGTCTCAAAAGTACATGTCCCCGCGGATCTTTCACGGTTCTAGATCAAACCCACCCGGCCAAGGTCATACGAATATAAAGATTTTCATTTTCAAAGGTACTTGGTTTAGTGCAAAAAAAGTACATCCTTATGTCATGGTTCCATTCGATATCACTACATACATATCCGTAGATTAAGCTACCTGTTTATATTTATAGTTATTGTCTGTGGATCCTGTGTAAATCCTCTGTGATTACTTTGTAGTTTCTCTCAAGAAGTGGCGTAGAAATTCCACTGGGAACCACCTCCTGAAACCCCATCTGAATCCCTTGCGAAGCATCAGAAGTTCTCCAGCATTGGCTGTGTACTTGATAAGTGGCAGTATTGTAACTGATTTGGTTCAAAAATACAAAATAAAAAGACTGTTTGTTCATCACTGCCTTTTATTGCCATTACTGTACTTTTATATGTATGAATGAACATAATAACTAGATGTGTAATCATAGAATAACTGGAGACTTTTGTCCTAAAAACACAACGGTACTCCTTTTCTTTTTCCTTCATGCGGTAAATTGTTCTCCCAGAGCACGGCCATTCTAGTCGTCGCTAGGAAGGCTTTGCTAGCTGAGTGACAAACCGCATCATTTGTAGCAAAGAAAGCATGTCAGCCATAAAAAGATGTCCTCCCCGGAGAGTTTGAGCAGGAAAATGGAGGCCCTGGATTTCAGCTTTCATCCCCACTGACTTTGTACAGCTTTTGCCTCTTCGGCATGGCTGCAAATGGACTGTCGAGTGAAACGTCCCATTCCTTTTGTGCTAAATTTCTCAGACGTTCCCACCTCGCAGACGTGTAACAGCTGCCGTGACACATGTTTTAAAATGGCCCGAGCCCTCAGGAATTCTGAAAAACACCATGCAGTCTTTTTCTCAGGGTTTCACCTGGGGTCACTCTTCAAAGCATGTAAATATCTTTTTAGGGAGTAATTTGCTAATACAATTTGTTAAGTCACTGTTTGTAATTTGTAAGCATAAACATGGAAGTGCGCAACGATTAGTGCGTGTGACCGAGGCCAGACTTCTCAGCGGGAGGGTCTTTTAGTTTGTAAATTCTCCCCGGAGCATGAAGCCAAACTTCACTGCATCCCTCTTGCTTCCCCTCAATGCTACATAAATACAGAATGATCTGTTATCTGTATCCAGGAAGATGGCTAATAAACAAGAGTCAGGAGCCAAGAACTGGGTGCAAACTACATTCCTGACTACGTGTATTGCCAATCAAATTACCTCTCCGAACGTGGTGCACATGGCAGAATGAAACAGGTTAGAAATGTGTTTCGGATTTAAAGTGAGAAAGGATGTGTTTGTGTTTGGTTGCCTATATGGAAAAGACGTCCCCACATTCCTTCCAGAGGTGAATCCAATGATGCAATGTGCAAGGAATTTGGCCCATCTTGGTTCTGCCCTCAGCATCTTAATTTAATAATGATCCGCCTCAAGTAATGAAAATGATAAATTCTTTCACAGAAAATAATGTAGCGGTCTCTTTAAGACGATCATGTGTCATTCTCCAGTGGAATACGCACGTTGTGATGATTTGCCACCAGGTTGCCCGGGCAACAGGCTGTAGGACATAAACGGTGAGATATTTCATGGAACGCTGGGCTTTGGAACAGGAAATCTTATGTTCTTTATCTCCGAGCTGCTGGATGGTAGGCAAAGCACGAAATGAATCAAGCTTGGCTTTTCGTTTTTTTTCTGGCTCACCTTCAGTCTTTGAAAGAAAGCCATTTCATCTCACCTCTCGAAACAGCTTGACCTAAGAGAGAGAGAGGAGAAGAGAGATTTGGATGGAGAAATAATGAGCACGGCAGTCTTTACTCACCGTGTAACTGTGTAAAGAAGGATAAAGTGAGGAAGTGTGAAGTGAGCTCAGGAGAATGGAAGGCAAAGCCTGCTCAGTGTGACTGAGCTATACAGCAAGTCATGTTGATGGATAATAACCATTAATGCCACTGAGTTTTCTTCTGGTTGTGGTGGGAACCGGGGCCAGTCTAAACAACAGGGTTATGCTCAGTCTGGGCTTAAAGCCAAGTAAGACCTGGATCAGGCCTGAACACTGCCGGCATCACCGTAATCCAGACTGCTAACCTTACCTTATCTAAATTTGAGTGTGCTGTTATGATTGAGTGTTTCCCAGCACACCAAAAAATATTAAATGTCTGGTTTTATGTTATGTGGAAGATATAGACCATGAGCTGCTGTAAATCATGAAATATTTGACGTAGACCGATTACCAGAGAATCCAGAAAAAGCCATGAGAATTTTCCCAACTACCCTTTCTTATTCACAGAGGCTTTAATATAACTTGGGTCTGATGAGGTGGAAATACTTTTCACACTTGCAGTGCTCATGCATTAAATGGATGTATATATGTTTGGTCATGCTGTTTACATTTAATACACAATGTAAATGGGTAAAGCACCGCTGAGTCAATATCTACATGACATACCATGCTGGAGTTCTGTGGCTCCCACTCCTCCAGTGGCCTGCACTTACACTGCGTTCAACATCCCCAGGTACAATTTGAGTACACTTGCATCCTTACAATGCAACCTTTTTGTTGAGTGCAAAAAAATCATGCCTACAGGTTTATCAGTTTTACAGGAAAATAGTGCTGCATCCATAAAAGAATTTTTTCCCAAAGCAGCTGACATTGAGGAAGCAATTTGCAGCTTTCATCAACAACTACAATTCATATTCGTCAATAACGGAATCTGTATTAAGCCAAATATTTTTGAAACAATTGGAAAATAAGCGTTTGAGTAGCGTTTGAGTTAGGGCACAGTTAGCCATCACACCAGATTTGTACAGTGCCTGAGCATATCTTAAGTGAGCTCGGGAATGGTATGCTGAACGTGCCTGTGTATGCTACGCAGTGATTGCACAAATCAAACAAACTTTACTTTGGGGGCTAAACATGCTCAGGCATGGTACAGTTTGCCTTGTGCGAGTACACCCTAATTTTTACTTCTTGCATTTTCTCATTGCCATTCAACTCAGGTATGTTACCGTGTTTCCCCGATAATAAGACACTGTCTTATTTTTTCAGTTCAAAAAACACCATAGGGCTTATTTTTGGGGTAGGTTTTATTTTAATTAACATGAACAGCAATAAACAGGTAAGTGATTCCTCCACAACTCCTTTCTTGTACTCAGCGGTGTAGCTCTTCCTTTTTGCACTCATGTCTGGGGTCAAAACAGACAGGAAAATACCAGTAAAATGATAACTGTTATACTCCTCCAGTCCTGCTTTAACCCTATCATGCCCCTCAGTCCTGCTTTATAATACTTTACTTACCGTTTTTGTTCCCTTAACTTCTGTCTCTCCTCTGTGGCGCTGCTGTAATTAGCGCATTCGCACGTGCATTCACAGAAAATGAGGGGAGGGTGCTGACGCAATTTGGATTTCGCTAGGTCTTATTTTCGGGGTAGGGCTTATTTTGGACCGTTCTGCTGAAGTAAGGGTAGGTCTTATTATCGGGGAAACATTGTAAAAGCAAACTATTGCTGAAACAAGAGCTCTTGGAGAGCGCAAACCTCCACCAAGTTAAAAAAAGAAAGAAACGAAAACGGCAAAGTACACAGCACCCTCTGCTTGACCTGCTGTCATACCATGCTCTCAGAAAATTGTCCTATCTCACTAAGTTAAAAAATCTTTTAAAAAAAATTTGATCCGGTTCATCTCAAAAATCGATTGGAGTCTTCCTTGTCCAAAGCCCCGCCTCTGGTAGAAAAGTCATGAAATTCCACATGTACTTCCACTTTTTTGGGGTAATCCTGCTAATAAACAAACAAACAAGCACGCAAACCAGGGGTAAAATTTAGAATAATGTCTTTTACAGGCATAAAAAGATTTCTACTCTGTCCTTATTACTCCTGAATAGACGCCGATAGCTGTCAGCTGTCGAAGTATATTAGGCTATTCACTACTCCAGTATTCAGGATCTCTCACAAGATGTCATCCCTTGACTAGGAACTGGAGAATTTCTTTAAGACCGAGAGACCGATACAGGACGTTGTTTTTAAATAATTCAATCGACACCTTGTTTATTTTTATGTAGTTTTACGAGCCTAAACATGTGCTTTGGTTTCATTACAATTTGCTTGTTAAACTGTGATATAACGGTGCCAAGCCTGGTCTTTCTTGGGGCCAAGCCTGGTCTTTTCAATAAAATTCAAAGATGTTAGTTTGAAGAGATTTGAGTCCCAAACACTGTGCAGTTGCCTCACAGGTACAATCTGAGTTGTATTTATTACTTGTAAATATAAAATGTAACATCGAAACGTGATGGATAGGATAGATGGTGGGGATCAGTAACTAGTTGGATGGAACCATAATTTTCAGTGATTGGTTGCAAGAGCAAGCCAGGCTTTTACGCTGTGAGACAAGCAAACCTGCTTTCTTAATAGGTATAATGATGGGTATAATATGAGCTGCTGGAATCAGAGTAACAGATACTCACAATTTGTCACAGTCACTTGGAACAAGCGGCATGCTCAAAAAATAGCAAAATCTTGTTTAATTTTGCATTTCTGGTGTTTCTGTGTATTATATAATAAAATACGCTGTTACATAGAGTACAGAGCTCACTTGCCTCCCCATACTTAAAATATCCAGTGTAAAAATAAACTAAAATCTTGATTTAGGTCTTGCTTTTTATATTCCTGTGTACTAAAACAAGTATTCGCCTCCAGCTTGGTGGATGTCGCTATATAAAATTGTCCTTAATATCAGATCATATGATGGAGTCCCTCTGACACTAGTCCTGCGAATAAAGAAAATTACTATTCTGCTCGCATTATGAATCATCATGATTTGGGCTCGCACAGAAAATGAGGCCACGTAAACAGAACCAACCTCGGAGTAATATGATCAATGTTATGTCTGGTGAAAATGTTTGGTCAGATCATTTGCCTTCAAAGTTATCTTCATTTGCTTGGTTTTATTTTCATCTTGCAATGCATTTTGTGCTCCAGTGAACAAACTGTGAGATTTTATTCTGCAGGAATTGAATTTGCATACCTGTGGAACTTATTTTGGAGCGTCGCCATACTTATGCAAATGTTGTCAAGCCATAAGCTCTATTTTGTTGTTGCGTCCATGCTCATGCGCCCATACAGGCAAGCCGACGAACGCATGCCGTTGCCTTCAGTGCTGAGTGCACTTGCGCTTCTAAGAAAGTATTCTTGTTTAGCCAATGTTTTTTCTTCTTGAGGAGAAATAAGTTTTCGAACACCATTGAAAAGACAGTAAGTTAGATTGTGGCTGTTCCTTTACTGAAAATAACTGCAAACGGTTTCAGAGCTCTGCATTTAGGCAGTGCATAAATGTTTATATTATACCGTATACCTGTTTCTTGGGACTTGTTAAATTGTTCCATTACATTATGTATTTTAAAACCACCAATATCTCGCGATAGATTATGTGATTTATTTAATTTAAAAAAAAATGTTTTTTTCGGTCAAACACAGAGACGGGGACAAATTCATGAAAAATAAAATAAAAAATTACATTGTCAGCACCAAATACTAGAAAGCTAATTTTTTGTTCTTCATGGAATGCATCTAGTCTGAACAGAAGAGCCGGCTGGCTAGTATTAACGCTTAGCACAAATCTATGTAGCGATGTGTGGAGCAACTTATGGTGTATATGAAGTGACATGAATGAATCTGAATGAGTGATTGCTCATATCCAGTGGGTATGGATAGAATAATAAATATCATTCATCATTTTATGTAACCACACTAACAAACAGCTACAATAGTGGTACAGTGTGGGACAGCTCTATGTTCCGATGGCTTGTTAGTCTGTCATCAATACTCATATAAGATGGACACCTTGCTTAAATCAGTTGGGCACCCTACTCAATTCAGTTGGTTTGGGGTAGGGTTCGGGCTGTCGGACCAATGGGCTGTAACTGTCAGACAAGTGGGCTGTCAGATCAAAGGGCTGTCGGAATATAGAGCTGTAACCCGTGTAATGTTTGTTACACACAAATTTGTGACCTGATCCCTTCTGTTTTCTACACGTACAGTGTACTGTACCTTTTCATAAATTTTCCTTTTAAATTAATCATAGCAACGAGTTAAGGCATAACCGATCACATGATCACACATTCTTTTATAATTAGGTTTGCTACTAACGCAGAGCCTTTTTTCTTCTTTTTTTTTCTTTTGGTATTGGCATTGCCTAATTTGCATGTAGAAGTTTCCCATACTGGCTTGTCTAGTCCTCAACTCATCAGTCATTATAAGTACTCAATGTCATCTTCTTTTTATTTATTTATTCATTTTTGGTCATGTCAACTATTCACATGTCACTATTGTTCGTTGTATGATTGATTACAGGACTTTATTAATATGATTTGAGACTTGTGAAACGGACACATGTAGACCTTTTTAAGGAATTGATTATTCATTCATTCATTTTCTGAACCGCTTATTCCTAATTAGGGTCGCGGGGTGGCTGGTGCCCATCTCAGCCGACTC
>JAOUQZ010000002.1:20858742-20884948 GCA_028564935.1 Neosilurus hyrtlii
CCTCTTGAAGCTCATCAAAAGAATGCAGAGTGTGCAAAGCAGTAATCAGAGCAAAAGGTGGCTACTTTGAAGAAACTCGAATATAAGACGTATTTTCAGTTGTTTTACACTTTTTTGTTAAGTACATATTTCCTCATGTGTTAATTCATAGTTTTGATGCCTTCAGTGTGAAGCTACATTGTCAGTAGTCATGATAAGAAAGGAAACTCATTGTACTGTACACACACACACACACACACACACACACACACACACACACATATATGGCATCAACCTGGATTTGAACTTGTGATCTCCAGGATGATAGTCATGCACCTTGTCGCTGTGCCACTCGGGAGCCTAAGTTTGCGTCAATGTTGCAAAATAAACAATTCTTATTTGTTGCTTTCAACTTTACCGTACAGGGTAGATTAGATATACCTACCTCCATAGACATAACAAAGAAGGGACGCCACATTGACCGCTATTGCTACTAGCCCTGTCAAGCCGTAGTGCCACCATCTTGGACCGGTACTCACTCTACTCAGTGACTGCATGAAATCCATTGTATCTCTGAATACTAAACTGATGTTATATATTTTTTTTTGTTTTGGTCCAAATTTCTTACCTGTAGTTATGATACAGAACAAATTATATATGTATTTATATAATATACTAGTAATATTGGTTATATTTTATAATTATATTATATTATTATATAGCATTCTTGTGTCAGTTGTAGTCTAAGTCAGTGTTGAGATTTATCTCAGTTTGATGCCGGGTGATCACCGGCACTAAACATAGCCTACCAAGCCAGCTACGATTTCACTGATGGGCATAAATACAGCACAGTAATATTTGATTCAGACAATATGACCAGTAGTAATATTCAAACTTACTCCATGTACCCTATTTCCGACAGTCCGCAAATTCGAACAGGAATATACTGCACAATACTCTGGCATCTGATTAGCTACCAGTCCAATATGGTGGCCCCATTTCTCGCGCTCCAAGAGCTAATGCGGCGTCTACTCTTTATTATGTCTATGCCTACCTCTGAACCAAATCTTCTGTGTGTCAAGGAAGGTCAGAGGTGATGTAAGATATGCCAGCTGCCTTTCTCCTTTACTTGAGTACCCCTCCCCTAACCAGAGTTGTACATTTGCAGTCTATTCAGTAAGTCAAAATTAGTTTTTGGCAAAGTATAAAAAAAAAAGTAAGTCAGTGGCTGGTGTAAAACACAACACCCCATCATGTTGTAAGAATTTGTGCTTAATGTGTTCAAGAGTAGTAGAGATGCTCACAAAGGGAGTTTTGAATTACTGATGGCACCCCTATCTGTCTGCCCAGACCTCCGTTTTATCGCGATAAGGTAATTGCCTTGTGGCCTATGAGGGGATGAAGTGGCGATACTTATCTGATTTCTGTCCTAGTGCATGTGAAGTCAAATGTTGTGGACGTGACATGTCCAGAAGAGCTTTGTTTGATTAACTCATTTAATTTGCATTGATGTTTCCTGAATTCAAAAGCCTGATATTTACTTACTCATTCAAGGTGTACAGAGCTGAATCTGGATTTGACAATGCGTGTGTGTGTCGGGGTGTGTATGTCTGAGGAAGACACTGGACAGGAAAAGGAGTTCCTCTGGGTGTTCCATGATCCCCAGCCCACTTCCACTATCGAGCTGGGCTTGGGGAATGTGCTTGCTGAGGATTAGGCATGGTTATGGGTGGAATGGGGTTAGTGGGAAGTACAGACTGTTAAAGGGTCACTTCCTCTCATCCTGCTCGCTTCCCATACTGGCCAATATACACATGCATGCTGTAATATGCTGAAGTCAGTATCCAGAAGAGGATGGGACAGAGCGAAGTAGAAGGCACAAAAGCCTGAGAGAGAAGGAGGGAGGGATGGAGAGTTAAGAAGGAGGGAGTAATGTCAACAGCTCCAGTCCCTGAAATGCAGGCTTTGGCATATTAGCTCAGAGAGAAGTGGCAGCTCAGGGTAGATCAGGAATATCATTTTTGTTTTCAAGTACTTTCAATATTCACTAGTTAGCAGAGGTGGATCTTGACAGAAGGAAGGGGTTAATCAAGTAGGATCAGTAGTGTACTTTCAAACAAACTTTTACAGGATCTCGGTTTATTGGGTATACATGAAGATTGCAAAATGAAAGATCTTCAGGGGTTGTTTTCTGGAAGGGGTGAGTATCCACTATGCAATCTGATCACGCTGTTGAACGCCGTGGCTTGCTGTGTCTGTAAGATGATCCAGACTGGCCAGACACTTTAGACCTCGATCCAGATGCAGCACGCAAAGATTAAAATAGAACGAACGCCACTGTTTAAAGTCCAGGAGTTCTTGCAAATGAGAATTTGGAAAGCTTTTCGTTTTGGAGCTTTGCAAGTAAGTGTGTATAAACCTGTTTTGGACTGCATTTCAGACACATCTGTCTCAGTGCTGTTGCTGCAAGTGGTGTGAAATGGAAGTGTCATAGGTTTGCTATATCCTGTAGTGGTTAATAGAAGATCCTATTCCATAAAATGTTTAGATTGAGTGGCTTGAACTCAACTGCTTGTTAAAGACTGTGTTTGAAAATGATTTTGTCTGTAGCAGCTGATTAACTGATACATGTATGCTGCTGTTCATGCGTGTTGGTCTTTGAGGCAGTGTGGATTGGTTGCTGGTCTGCGGGATAATTACAGAACATCACTATCCAGGTGGGAATTATGGGATTCTATCTAAACCTTGGGAACATTTTTTTTAAATGCTTGGATCTGCATGGTAAGCATTGTTTAAAAATAATGGTATGTACCATTAAATACTAGACTGTTCTATAGGGACCAAGTTAACTCAACTGATCTAAATTCCCTCAGCCTCATATCCTCTTCCCTGTCACCCAAACAGAAAGCCTAAAGCTTTAATGTCCACTTGCCTCTGATCCTCTCCCCAGTGGCCCCACCAGAGAGCTAAAAGCATAAACTTGGGGCCAATACTCCAGCGGCCTTGATCCCTTCCTCTCCAACCCGAGCAAGAGAGCCTATACCCTAAATCCAGGGCTTAAACTTCACCTCTGCAGTACCCAATGACTACATTAAATATTCTAAAACTTAAATTTGGCTTTAAGTCTACTAGCCTCTCGTTTTTTTTTGAAAGCATAACCTAAGAGATCAATCTACTTTTCTTAGGGCGGTGGTAGCACGTGGTCAACTTGTTGCATAAAACAATCAATCACCAAAAAACGTTTTTTTACCATGAGGCTCAGCAACATGTTTCGAGATTTTGACTTGGATTTAAAATCTTGCAACGCAAGATGACGGACAATTACATGGTCAATATTATGTAATTGTTCATGACCAATCGTCACTGCATGAAATGTGTTCATGACCAATCGTCACTGCATGAAATATGTTCATGACCAATCGTCACTGCAAGTTGGCTGTGCAACACTGGCTTTAGGCTCCTAGGCAATTGGATGGTCTTGAGTTTAAATCCTAAGCTGCCACATTTGGGCTTTTGAGCAAGGCCCTTTACCAGTTGTATTCTGATCAGTTACATTTTAGCAGCCTTGTCTGCCTTGTCTTGTTGGGCTGGAATCTGCAGGAACGTAGGGAATGGAGCATTATTGTCAAAATGGGGATTACAGAATTCAAGATGGACCTGGGGAGGATTAAAGAACGTTTGGATTTGTATTGCAATCACTCTAGGAATGGTATTTTTTTTTTTAAATGCTTGGTTATTCTCTGGGGGACAAGTCAAAATCAGCTAGTCTACATTCCACCAGTCTCTAAAGTCCTAAACTGAGTGTCTGCACTGCAACAGCCTTGATCCTTTCCTCCCTGACCCTCTCAGCAAGCCTAAAGTCTAAATCCATGGCTTAAAATTCACCCCAGAGTAACAAAGCAATACCATCACAGATTCTAAAGCCCTGGATTTAAACTTCACCAGCCACTGATTTTCTCCATAAAAGCACAGAGCCTGTTGAGGCAGATCGGCCTAGTTGTTTTCAGGCAGTGGTAGCTCTGATCATTAATATTTTCTCTGACCGTCTCCTCCAGCTTTTCTCACTGCATCTGAAAATGTAGAGCACAAGCTGGGAGATCTGAGTGTCTGGACACTAATGAATGATATGCAAAACCCAAAGTCACATCAGCAAGCTCTAACAGATGTTGTCCTTTTCTTGCGTCTCATATATTATGGATTTATGAACTGCCATATGCTCAGTGAGAGCACAAGCTCCATCAGCACCTCACTTTTTATAAGCATTACAGATTATAGTGGTATTATAAATTTTTAAAGCTGTTTAAAAAAGCTGTAGGGATTACGATGTTCCGTTATGTAAACATTTTCACCACCTAAAGTACACCGGCCACCTTAACCTTTTTCAAGCGCTTAACACATCAAAACATAAATCCGCATATTTCATACTTACCTTGGCTCAAATATATGCTGTTTCAGTCAAAAACATTGTCCTTTGGTAAACAAACAAAAAAATAGTGCTGGACATGTAATTGGTTCCATGCAATAACTTACTTATATTTCATCTGGAATAAACACGGAAAGCAGCAGCAAGCACTCATCAAGACAAACGTACCTACATGGACTTCCAATGGTCCTGCAGAAACGTTTCCAATTTCTAATGATTTTGATGGGATGCTTGATTTCAGTGTTGAATGTCGATCAGTGGTTGAATGTATAAAGGTTCAAAAGGATGTAGTGGCAGCTCCGCTAACTGCTCCACCTGCAAGCCACGTTCAAACACCTCATCGCGCACTGCACATGCGTGGTTTCCCAAGTAACACCACCAACCCATCCCGAAGTCAGGCCGCCTTCTGTATATGATAAAGGACTGTGGTACGTGTTGGCCTTCGATTTGGCCTTCTAGTAAACAATAAATTACATAATTGAAAATAATATCAGTGTGAATATGTTACAGCACCCAAAGTCGTGCTCATTTAATTTATTATTTGATTTGACATAATTTTTTGAGTTTTGTGAGGCATTTCCTGAAATAACCAGTGGCATAAATAAATAATTGTAGATACATTGACGTTATATGTATTTGCTTACTATGCATAGGATTATTATAGGCTGCTGCTTTGTATATACTCCCTGAACAAAAAATAAATCCCGCAATCTATTTTGCTGGTCCACCTTTAGTTTTGATTGCAGTGAGTATTTGCCATGGCACTGTTGCTTTAGTTGGTCAGGTCAAGGCTCAGCAACAACAAAATCCAGTTAGCTGATGACCTGAATGTACTGAATGATCAGGGTATCCCGTCAGTGGACTTTTTCTTCTCTGATGGCACGGATTTGAAATTGAGGCTGAACTAATAAAAGTGTTTTTTTGGGGAGAATAAGGCATCTGCCGCCACAGAGTCCTGACCTTAACCCTACGGAAAGTTTTGGGATGTGCTGGAGAAGACTTTATGGAGTGGTTCGATTTTTCCTGTCATCAATTCAAGATGTAAAATGAAAAAAGAATGAACCCAACTACAGATGGAAATAAATTATAGATTACAACAAAATATAAGATTGCCGGATTTGTTTATTTTTATTTATTTTTATTATTATTTTTTTAACTGGGCAGTGTATTATATGTACAGAAGTATTCCAGTTTGGTCAGTCTGGTAATAAAATAGCACAGGAAATGCTCAAGGGTTGAAATACTCTAATATTAATTCTGATGTCATCTGGAAGTCCCCAGATGTGTACGGATGGAAAAAGGAATTCATTGTACCACTGATAGAGATTTGAGGCTAATAATGTATAAGCTCATTATTGTGTCATACACTACAGCCAGTTTGACGAAAGTGCTTTTCTGAAACAATTTTGAAGGCTGTCTCAGCTAGGGGTAGTCTACGAGGCATGTTTTAAATGCCTTGATGCGCACATTCCAGCCATTATGTGTAACCCTGCAGAGCTCTGTTCTTGATCATGCAGCTGTTGACCTTTCACCTTATAGGAACGTGAGACAGCTTAGGAATATATGATGCTAAAATGCCAAGGCCACCCTTTGCCAGACAGCCCGAGTAGCGGAAATCCTTCATGACCAGCCAGGAGAGAGGGTTTGTATCAACCTGTCACCGCTGTGGGTGAGCCGACATAACATAAGCCTGGAAATACTAGAAAGAGGAGACGATGTGGTGCTGTTGGCCTGAGACACTTTGGAAAATTACAACAATCGAGCAGCTGAAGATTTGGTTATATTTTTAGTCAAAACATGGTCTTGGTCTTTGTTCAAGGTTGGGAGGTCGCTGAGGATTAAAGCCTGTATTTAAGCGGACAAAGACAAACAAAAGAAAACGATTTCATATTCCCAGGTATGCTAACGGATCTGATGGAGAGTGATGCGAGCTATCAGGTTCCACGGGAGCCTTGATGAAACATGGGAATGCACTGTGAAGGACTCGTGGAATGTAGACGCTAGCATAAATAGCATCCATCCTATATTGGCCCCACTATGTTTGCAAGTTGTTGCAGCAACAGATGCATTTCAAAGCTTAAAAGTGGGTCACTAATACTATATTTTTAAGACTGTAATTTTGCTCCTATTCACTATAAACAATATCATTAATAATCTACTATGCACTCCATGGGCATTTTTATATGAGAAATTATTAGCTCTGACCCATTGCTTGTGCGAAAGGAATAAAGGTGGGATCAGAATTTTTTGAGCCAAGAAAGCTTCAATATTATTTACCATTTTGACTCACAATGTTTTTGCAGCTTTGGTAGAACGTCTTGTTTTGGAGGAGAAACTCGCAGCGTCCTTTATGCTGACTGTTCATTTAGAAAGCCCTGTCTTGGACAGTATTATCCAGGCTTTGAAGAAACAGTTAAGATTGGCTAGCTATAGCTACAGTATATATCCTCCACGGGGAAACTCCTGCTGCTCCCTGAGGGATTCACACCAGGTTTTAGTAGGATTCACAGAATTGAATGACAAGCACCACGGTTCCCTTGTGGAACTTTCAAGTTTCAGAGGATTTAGATGTGATCCGTGGACCATAGCTACAGTATAAATGTGTAGCTTGATGTACAGATTCATAGTTAGCGATTTAGGGTGGAAACATGATGGCAGGACATAGTAATTTTTTGATAAACTGAATACCTTGAAATGAAAATCTATTATTATGGTTGGCGACATGAATTAGAGGTGGGGGGAGGGGTTCAAGTGGAACTGCGAAGTATCCTTGGCATCTAGGAGGATTTCAGCTGGATCTGCGGGGGTATCCTTTCAAGGTTCCCCGGAGGATATATACTTGGAAGGTGATAGTACTATAACTTGTATCAAAATCTATACACATGCACACCTAGGGGCAATTTGGAACAGCCAACCAGCCTTCTGTGCATGTTCCTGGACTGTAGGGAAACCGAAGCACCTGGAGGAAACCCATGCAAGCATGGGGAGGACATGCAACCTCCACTGAGCATGCCTTCTCTGGGCCTGGGACTCGAACCCAGGACCTTCTTGATGGGAGGCCAATGTGCACCAACAGGCTGCACCATTACAGTGTGTTGCTGTCAGTCTTGTTGCTACAGTTAAAAAACAGCAGTGATCTTCAAAATTGCTGAATGCACCAAAAAAATAAATAAATAAAAATAAAAAGTGTGTGTGTACATATATTTTTTTGCATGCCAGAATGTTTATTGTGCAGCTGTAGTAAATTAAACTGTTTTTAAGAGGTTCATATATTCAGCATATCAAGTTTAAATCACTTTTAAAGACTTTGAGTTGATAAACATCACCAGGAGCAAGGAGTCCTGTTAAAACAAATCAAAGGAACGCACTTAAAGGATTGTTTTTGCCCTTAACATTTTGGATTGCATGCAGGCAGAAATTGCATTCTGGGCTTTACAGCAGATGTGGACATGGCTTTAATTTTTAGCAGACAGTAAGTGAACAAAACGATTTTACCAACAAGCCTTGTGAATCTCAACTTTTCCTAAATTCAAGTGAAATATTTGCGCTCCCAGAGAGAAAAAAAAAGCATTTAACGTGGCCCCCAAGTCCTATAAGCTGTAAGTCAGGAATGAAGTCTAAGGGCGAGCAGACAAAATGTGGCAAGAAGATGTGGGACCTAAAACCTCTGATATGCAGCCGACATTTAAAATAGATCTCTGATGCGCTATTAGATGAAGTAATTCACTTGGCTCATGCGTGTATGGCCTCACAATATGACTTCTTATGTAGTGAAATTTCCGATTTCTAAATCCTAAGTTGCTACCCTTCACTATCATGTTGTCTGATTCGAAAGGTCTACTGGCGCAGGGTTATATGGTGAAAAGTTTGAATGCTCTCCCAAGTGAGGCTTTTCTGCTCTTTCAGGCTAGATCTTATCTGATGAAGGGATGAACAGGAAATCGTTTAGTGGGTCTGGAAGGGGTGAGGAGACAGACGGGATGGCTGGGTTAGTCATTCCTAACAATCTTGCTCATCGTGTATAGTGCACGTAGGCACAGTCGTCCTTAGGGCGTGTGTATAAAAATACGCAAGGGATTTTAAAATTGGAGAATGCATGTTGTTTAGATTTTACGATACCAACTGTATTGTTTGTTCATGAACATATACATGCTAATGCCCCGTCTAGTGTTGAGAGGGCTGGAACTGGCAATTCGTTTCTGTTTTTCTGTTTTGGGTGTCTTCTGTGTCATCCCACACGAACATTCCCGTGTTACACAAGCCTACATTCTGCTAAAACAAACAGAGCTTGCTTTCAAACGACGAGCACGATGGTGGAATGTGTCCCCTGCAAATGCACCATGAAATTACGCTCAGCTCTTTATTAAACGCTTAGTGATGGGCATTTATCAATTCCGACTGGAACGCTGCTCTCATTCCTGTGTTTAAACGGAAAATAGACGATGCAGTAATGAGTTAGGAATGTGCGAACACTATGTGTGCCTGTGTGGATGGTAGAAATTGACAAGGTATCCACTGGGCCATTATGCCAAAGCACTTATTTATTATCTTTGTTTCTATATTAAGACCTTGTGTGCAGGAGCGTGTATGTTTGAGGTGGCCCACATGTGTTTGTGTTCATTTTGTCCATTCCTTCTCACACAAATACACTGATTATGCAGTGGGAAATCTCTCTCTCTCTTTTTTTTAAAATCTAAAATCTTTTCTTTTAAAACCCCATTGTATTCAGCAGAGCGGGACAAATCCTATTACTTTTTTATTTATTTTTTTTACTTTTTTTAGCTTAGGATTATAAATAAATGAATGCAAGATAAACCAGTGCAGGCACAGTTATCAGTCTTTGGATTGCTAATCAGAAGGTTGGTGGTTTAAGCCTCAGGATTGCCAAACCCGCCATTATTGGGCTCTTGAGCAAGGCCCTTAACCCTCTCTTCTCCAGGGGCATGATGCCACTGACAGTCCTATATTACAGCAGAGTGAAATTCTTTTATTTGCATATCTTGGATATGGGCGGCATGGTGGGGTAATGGTTAGCATGTCTGCCTCACAGCAAGAAGGTCCTGGGTTCGAGTTTGGGACACAGGAGTTTCAGTGCAAATAATCATTGATAGAAACCAGAGTCAAAAGGAAAATCCATGCTCATCTGGCTAATACTCGATACTGCAACTGAAAATAATTTCCCTTTTATTCATATACAGTAGTGTGCAGTGAAGATTATACACCACCATGTTTATCTAAACTCCTAATAAAAATTTTTCTATAATTTTATGGTGAAAATGTATTGAAAGATGCTATTGTAGGCAATGAAAACAAAAAAAAAACATTGTACGATTTTGGTCGGAAAGTACAACTGTGTAACCAGAAGCTTGTAAGTTGGTAATATAAGTATTTCTGAATTCATTACAGTTTAAACTTGAAGTCTGTATTGTTAACCTTATTAAATATTCTTTGACTACAATGCATTTCCATACAACACATTCCGTAGTGCTTTGTTCCTTATTTATTTTTATTCCTCACAATAATTGAACTAATAATTCCAGTATCCTGCACAATAATTTTCGTTCATGCAGCCTTTCATTTAATATGCTTCAGCATTTCTGTCTGAGCACAGTGAATTTATACAGTAATGTTGCCCGTTGTTTACGGTTAGCTTTCTCGTTCAATTCAGTTCATACAGGTCCTGGATGCCAACCACTTATAAGCACTGTATAGTGAGTGGGACCCCTAGACTGAGAGCTGTGGGTGGGTTATAGATGAATCCTGATGAAGGAAGATAAAGCCTGCTTTGAGACCTGTAGGGCACGTGGTAGGCTGCAGTTTGGTCATGCTGCCATGGAGGAGGTGTGAGAGGCATCACTGCATTCATCTGCTGGGTGATGCAGTGTTAGAGGCCAAAGCTGTGTGCAAGCCTGACAAACAGCTTTTACAGTAGCAAAAATGCCTTTGTGCACAGTGACCTGTGTGTGTGTGTGTGTGTGGAGAATGCTCTGGAGCTCATGAAAATCAAGTCATATGCCAACAATTTTGCTTGCAGGGATGTCAGTCATGTGCTTTTACAGGTCTCTCTCTCTCTTTCTCTCTCTCTCTCTCTCTCACACACACACACACACACACACACACACACACACACAGGTCACTGTGCACAAAGGCATTTTTTTCATACTCACCACAATTTAACGTTTTAATCCATTTTTTTTTTATTAGCTATGTATGTAAGTGAATGAATAGTGGATTTGGAACAGTGAAGATTTTAACAAAATTATTCAGTAATTTATGAGACTATGTTTATGCGACCGTAATATAAACAGGCAGTTCAGTTTTATTAAAATATCAGTAGATAAACACTTTATTCATCCCCCATAGGGGAAATTCAAAATGTCCAGTAGCTCAAATGTGACCAGCTTTGTGACCGCATTTTTTGTCCAGGTACACCATTTTACTTTAGCTCTTACTCAGAACACCACCTTGCGACTTAATCCTTATTATGCTGGAGCGGGTCACAAAAATACACACATCAATTATACAAATGCACAATGAGCAAATAGGGGAAAATGAGTGAAAAACAGATAGATAAAAAGATGACATAAAATAAAAAAGCACCTTATTTGTACTATTTTTTTGTATTTGTGAAAATGTAGACTACCCGAGTAAGGTAGTTCAACAGTCACTGCTAAAAAGCCGGATTGTAGGGACAAAGGATCTCCTGAACCTCTCAGTCCTGCAGCACAGTGAGATGACTCTCTCCCTGCCGCTGCTGCTCTGACCTGTCAGGATGTCATTGAAGGGGTGGTTATTGGTTTTTGCATGCAGCTTCTTCCTTATCCAGTGCTTCACCACAGTTCTGAGAGTGTCCAGGCCCCTGTTTAGCACAGAACTGGTCTTTTTCACCAGTTTGTCTAGGAGTCTACAGTAGTATACTTTATTAAATATGCATGCCCTATATGGTAGTTTTAAACTTTAAAATCATGTGACATCAAGTGGGTTTCCTGTGAGTACTCTGGTTTCCTCCCACAGTCCAAAGACATCCACATTAGGTTAATTGGCTGTTCCAAATTGCCCCTAGGTGTGAATGTAAGTGTGTGTAGTTGTGGGTGTGTGTTGGCTCTGCGATGATCTTCCAGGCTGTTCAGTGTGTACACTTTTTTTTCCCGAAGTCGGCTTTGATGAGCTCCACCCTATCACTAATCCTGATAAGGAATGAAGCAGTTCGTAAAATGAATGCAAGGTGGTGAAACATTGCCGTTCCTCTACAGTCCTACAGGTGGCGCACTTTAAACTATTCACGTATGGGCAGGGAGTACAGTCTCCTGTGTGGTAGGAGCAAATTGTTTGTTAACTTTGTGTTGAAATAACAATTCAAAAACTTTCTTTTACATGGTTCAGTGTTTTGAAATTGTGACAAAAGTTGTTGAATCGGGATATTTAAAGAACTGCATCACTAACAGAATCACAATGCGGATTAAATCAGCATCGTGATATCATCATGTAAGGTGGACCCTGAAGATTCCAATCCCTGGTGCACATGCTCATGTGTAGCCATGTATGGTCCACCAGGAATAGCATTACCGAACCAACTAGTGATTAACTTTCATTCTTGCACCAGAGCGATGTTCTTTTCCTACCCATCAGATACATTTCTTGAACATCATTTGCTTCGATCTCTGGGACTGAGCATCATCAATAATGAGAAATAATAAAGAGATTTACTTTGACAGTAGGGGAATTCTAGTGATTGGAGCCAGAAGGTGTGAATTGGTTTCACGTGTAGAAATGATGTAGCATATTTACATTAGCGCCAGCTGTTCATGAGAGATTAGATATAGAGAGTCACGCTTCATATGGGCTTAAAAAAGAAGGATTTCTCTGGGAATAGGAGGGGTGTGTGTGTGTGTGTGTGTGTGTGTGTGTGTGTGTGTGTGTTATTTTGACAGTGGGGAATAATAAGAAAGCCAGAATCGATGAATGCGTGACCAGAATTGTTCCTATCTCTGAGTACTGTATCACTTAACAGAGCTTATCAGCCATGAGCAAGGACTGAGACAAAATAGTTGGAGAAATTTAAAGAACAGGATGTATTTATGGAGGTTATGGATGAGTGCAACACTGACACACACTCCTTTTCTCCCTCTCTTTTTCTTCTCCTTCAGTGACCTACTTCCAGCAGGCTTGTAGGATGTGATGATGGAGCAGAATACGAATGGAAGTGCTATCTGTTTGAGTTCTGTACACCGCTGCTCATTGGAGCATGCACATTAGAGTTTCTGTGCCTCAAGGCCTGTGGGAGAGTTTTGCATGTGTGCCGTCAATATCACAGGGACTTAATACAGTGCTATACTAACGTGTATGCTTTATCCCTTTTTTCAAAAATTTCCCTGTGCTTATTTCCATCCTTCTCGACTTTCAGTGCTGATGACACTCTATCATTGATTTTTCACCATTAATTAAAGATTAATTTCCTCACCGTGTGGTTGCAGAGGACACATTTCCTTACTGCTGGCTGTGAAGGACTCTGAAAGGCATGCAGACATTTAATTGGTGCAGAGTGTGTCTGCTGAAGCTTGGAACCAAGAAGCTTAAAGGGGAGATATTATTGGCAGGGCAGATACTTTGCTTTTTCAACTTTGTTGACCCCTAAACATTGGTACAGTGTTGTAGCTGTGTTAGACAATGCCAGAGTGTCATGTAACAAGGTAAATGCACGTTTAAGTTCTCTGTTGGGGCTGTTTGAGCTGGGTGTAAACGCAAGGTTTTCATTAATTATTATAAATATGATTATTAGTGGTATATGTTTTGGGTTTTTTGCATATAGTTTTAGGTATGTTTTTTGTGGCTACTTCACAGTAGTGCATCATGGTATGTTGGGCTCCCAGTGCCCCCCAAATACACCTCAGTATTACCACCCCTTCCGATCTGCCTCATGAGTATAAAGATTTCAGTTGTGGAAAAATGACCAATCAGAGCAGAGTAGGCACAAAACAGCAGAAATTCCATAAATGGGAGGAGGAAGCCGAACAGAGGAAGCAGTTTCCTGAAGATCTTTTTTTTGGATTCGGAATCACACTGGTGTCCGAAATTAAAAATAAAGGTCTAAAAATGGGTATTAATATCTGATCTTTAAGTTTTTTTAATTGTTTTTAATTGTTTTTATTTTGAATTGAATGGGTTTTTTTTAATTGAATGGGGAACTCATAGTAATTTCTAAAGTCATAAAAATGTTTTTAATATGGCAGCAAGGAATATTTACAACATACATATATACAATTTGATGTAGCATTATCATAATACATAATGGAGAAGGCTAACGGAGCAGGATTATCACTTATGAACAAAGCCAACATAGTGTGAGATTGGAAACTTGTTGCTTTTGTTTTTTTGCTTATTTTTTTAAGCATGTGACCACAAGGCATTCACTCTTAGTGCTTTTTTTGAAACCCATCTCAAACTTTTTCTTATGTGCATGTCATACTTTGAAGCTTTGAACAATATATGCCTTATCTTTTTTCCGTTTGTGGCCATGTGCGAGATAACCGAGGTCAGTTTGGGATAATTGCAGTGGAATAACCACACGAAAAGAGAATGGATCAGTTAAAAATAATTTAGTTTTATGTTAGAATTTGAGATCTATGACCTAAGAAGTCGCCAGATTGTTGCGGCTTGTTTGGGGCATTATATTTCATCTGATTTGTCTTGAATACACAGGAAAGCTCCAGCATGCACTTGTTAGAGCAGAGTACCTACGCTGACTTTCAAAGGTCCTGTAGAAACTCTGACAGTTTCTAATAGATTGTGTCAGTTTTAATAGAACTCTGAATATTTTTGCCGCTATACTTGATTCCAGTGTTGAATCTCAACCTCGATTGACAGTTCCACGATTGCACCATCTGTGAATCACTACAAAACACTATTCAAGTAACACTATCCTCACAACCGCAGTCAGGCAGCCTTCCATATATGGTAAAGGACTCTGCCACTTATCTTTAAATTTGGCCTTACAGGAAAACTCATTTAGTTAATTAAACAGTATTGTTGATTTGGGTGCAGTGTATCATTTCACCTTAGAAAATAATGAAGGTGTTTTTTTTATTTAATTTATCAGTTTAATCAACATAATTTTTTAAATCTTGGAACCAATTTCCTTTGAGAGTTGGGTGAATTTATTTTTTTTATATTTTATTTACTGATTAACTCTGAGAATCATCATTTCCCATATCCATATTCTCACATATTTCACCTCTTCTACTGTGATTATTTGGACTTCCAGGCTACAAATTGGACAGTTGTTGAGTCTGATTGATGCAAACATTTGCTGAAATGCACAATTTTAATGTTTAAATTTATACTTTAGTTCTGTTATGTTGGCTGGGCTTTTGTAAATGGCATCTTACATATTTAATCAGTAGTAAAAATATGTATGGTCACAGTTGAACTACTCCAGCACCATGTTTGCTCTGAACACCTACAGAGAACTTATCTGGACTCTATGAGATTGGATAAACTGCACACAATGCAGATAGATGCCACGTCACTCTTTTCTCCGAATTCTTGAAACCTTGGAGTGAACTGCAGCGGAGAGCACAGGATCTTCACTTTCCACTTAATCTTTCTGACAAATCCTGGAGGGATGACTGTTTACAGTCAAGGAAGAGAGCGAGAGAGATGAAGATAGAGAGAGATCGAGACTAGAGAGTAATTGGCTGTGAATTGAAACAAGAAGTTGCCAAAGGAGAAAAGAGTCCAAAAGAAATGGCTCAAATTTGACAGACAGGAGCTACTTCACTGAGAAAGTCATGAGTTAATTTGGTAAACCATAATAATAATTGCAGAAAAGATCAAACTGATGCCAATATTTACAATGGTTGAAATAATCACATTGCTGTTAGTCAGGCGGTTCCAGTGTATGCTTGAGTGAGTTCAGTACTTTCCCCTAAATGTCTCACTCCTCTCATAGCATTAGTGTAAAGATACCAAGGAAATGTGTTTACTGTCTGAAGTGTCAGGAAACATTGAACATCTGGAAGTATAGTTAATGTAACCCCATCTGGAGTTCTTGTAGTGTTTGCCTTTTGCCTTGTGCCTCAGTCTTTGGTGATTAAAGGTCTGAGCCAGTGGACCAGAGGTTGTGAGTTGGCCAGAGAACCCCAATTGGGCTCTTAAGCAAAGCTATAAAAGTTCACAGCGGCATTGGTGAACCTGCTGATCTGAAGCAATAGTGTGTGTTACAGATAGAACAGGTCAAAAGTTCAGGGGAAATGCAATACGCCAATTTCTCAAATGGAAGGAAATAGATAATGGGATCATTTTGTCTCTCGGTAAAATAATGGGGAAATCTACCATCTACACTGCCCAGGCAAAAAAAAAAGTTTTTTTTTTTTATTGCACCACACTATCGTCGTGGCATTGCTTTGACAAACTTAAGCGACATCACATTTATTTCCAGCCAGGGTTGGGTTCCTTTTTCATCCTCTTCTCCAGCACATCCCAGACACTTTCTATAGGGTTAAGGGCAGGACTCTGTGCTGCCAGTTCACGTGTGAATATGATTCCTCATGCTCCCAGAACCACTCTTTTACTATTATGAACTCCAGTTACATAAACATGCCTTTGCGGAAGAATGGGTCTGTTGATGGGAAAAGCTGGTCATTTAGTTCATTCAGGTCATCGACTGATTCTTTTTATTGGCACATAATGTTGCTGAGCCTCGACCTGACCAAGGGAAGCAACAATGCTATGGTGATTTCTGTAATCAAGGCTTAAAGCAAAACATTTGAAGGTTTAATTACAAGGTTGTGAGCTTAAGCCCCAGTACCACCAAGCTTCCACTGTTGTGTCCTTGAGCAAAGTCCTTAACTGGTAAGTTGTATGAATGTGATTAAAAAGATATAAATTGCTCTGGATAAGGGCATCAGTGAAAAGATCTGGGGGGCCAAACCTGTAGACAGTAAAGGAATACCAGACCATGTATTCTCAAACCAAGTGGACAGAATGGAGCAATGTTTGAAAACTAGTAACTAAATGACTTTGCTACATGGTCATTGATGTCACTGAGTGTGTAATTGAGTTGGGTGAATGTTGATTTTGGAACACCGCCATCATTTACTCCCCTTTAGACGGATGTACTCCACCCTTTTAAAACTGGTGAAATCTAGTTAATACTTAAAGTCACCTGCCCTTGTAACTGGATAAGGGATCGAGGTGGATCTTCTTTCCGTTTTCCTCAGTAATCCCTACTGAACCATAAAAGGCTAAATCAGCCAGGATGTGCAATCAATGTTTTTCCGTTTACAGTCCAAATCTTTGTGTTTTCCTGCTCTCTCTCTGTCCTTTCCTGTTGCATGGCTTACTTCGCAGTCACAGTCCTGTTTTTGTACGGGTGACTGAGAGCTTGGCCTACTTTTCTGAACTGTATGTCTAAGTGAAAGCTTATTTTCAGAGAGTTGGTGTGTGTCGAGTGTCAGTTGGATTGGATTGCAAACTTTGTGTAATCTTGTATGGAGGTCATGTGAATCTACAGATGGATTGCCTCTTATCAGGTGAGTGTGACGAGGCATACAACAAGCAATCATGTACTGTGTGTCCTCTGGGGTAGCCAAGGAGACTCAAACCCCAGTGGTAATGTGTTATGACAAGAATATGGGGGAAAGACCATTTTTTTTGTTTGTTTTTTTTTTAACCTTGCAAAAAAGATGCTGATGAAAAACCTCAAATGGCATTATTGCTTCGAAAAGGTTGTTTACATAAAACTGACTGGTTACTTGATTAATATAAATGATATAGCAAAACAAGAATCATCATGTTAATCATTCAGTGCTGAAATATACTGTAGGAGCACTGAATCTGTCTCGAATATGACACTGTTTCCATGGAAACAACAGATGAGGGTGTCCTCTTACCAATACACCTAAAACAGCCATCATTTGGCAGTTCTGTTTAATAAGTATACCCCAGTCAGATTTTCCTGCGGAGGTTTTTTCTCTACTCATGTAGCTTCGTACCATTAACCTGTACTGTAGTGTGCTGTGTATTCTCATTAGGACTCTACATCAGTGTTTCATCAGTATTGGTCAATGTAGTACTTTTATTGCATTTGGTCACATTATGAATCTGTTAATGACTCCATGAGTGTTCATTTGTGATGTGTGATTATCCCAGATGTTTTTATGTCAGGGAGCATACAGGCATAATGGCTGAATACAGGACAACAAACCCTGATTATTACCTGTCATCGTCACGGGTTTAGCAGCGTGTGCTAATGTATAGTACGGCATTTAAGAATGTGCACATTTGGCACTGTAACTGGAGTGTTTTGTCCGTCCAAGCATATAAGAAAGTAAATGATGGTTTCCTGTTTTTACTGCTATAACCTCACGTTCCCCTCTCGCACATTTGTGCTGAACGGGGGACCAATGAACTATTATTAGAAAAAGCAATAAAAATACATTTAGCACAGGGAAAATGGTGTATGGACAGCTGGCTTCAGTGAACACTTGAATTTAAAAGCAGTTAGTGTTTTTGAAATATAAGTAGATGTGATGCTGTGGCAGAACCAATAATTATAATGCTAGTTACCCCTCTGTTAAGGGGGTTATGCTTTCTATCTGTCTGATGGCAACTTCCTGTTCACAGGAAGGTTGGAACATGTTGAAATTTATATGATCTGTGATCACTTGAAAAGGTTCCCAATAAATTTTGTTGAAATAAAAAAAAAAAAAAAAAAGAATATTTCTGGAAAAACATATCCGACTGAATAAAATTTGCTATGTATATCCAGGATCAGAAGCTTTGGTGCCACACTACAAGTTTCCTCCTGATCGTATCCAGATTTTTACACGGGAAATCCCATTTTTTGGAAGTGTGGTAGTATGTCAGGCCCAGCAGGGGCTGCTGTAGACAAAATTTTTATGGCTTGGTGGGGGTTTGCGCTCTCCGAATGGTTTTGTTTATTTTTAACTATATGAGACATGGTTAAAAATACTGGTGGTTGCCTGTATTTCTAAAGTTTGTTTGTTTGGTGTGTTTGCTTTCACTTGTGATGTGTACAGCAGGTCTATACTGTATGTATGAGCACTGGTATGTCATTCAGGCTTCTCTTGATGCAGTGTGTTTTGAAGCCCTGATTGAAGTGGATGTGTTTGAGAGAGCAGGCAGCTCTGAGAAAACACTGAGCTTTTTTCCTCCCCTTATTATTCCGATTCTGGTGAAGAAAGCGTGCTGGGTACGGCCGGCTTTCCCCTCCCTACAGTCTGTCTTTCTTCTCTCTGTGCACAACAGAAAGCTCTTTGTGCCATCCAACCTTATGCCAGCTCACATGAAACGGTGCCAGGCTGCTCTCATCTCTGTGGCCATACAGCCTACAACATGGTTGAGGAGAAGTGAATGCTTTTTCTATCTAAGGTTTAAAATCCTCCACTCCAAACATTTGGAGGATTGAAGCGCTGTGGCTGTTTCCAACTTCATCATGCCCCCCTCTATTACAGTCGTTCTGGGGTTTTGCAGTTAGGATGAACTTCCCAAAAGTAATATAGTTTCAAGATCTTGTTAACTTTTGGAAAGCATGTTTAAAGTAATGCCATATCCAGCATTTAGCAATTTTGTTAAACCCTTGTGCTTTCATGCTTTTGTGAAACCAGACCCGGAGCTGTGGGCCTGGAAGGCAAAGACTCTACGGTCAGTGATTGCAGACGTTTATGTGTTTATAAGACGTACACAAATGCATGATCATTGTTACTGTACGACTCCAAGGATGGGGGTCAGTAAAACACGGTGGGACCTTCAGTACATGTCAGCACCATTTTTGTGGTTAAGTAATGAAACTTTTGCTTTAAAACGTTATTAAACCAGACCTTGTCAGTCACTGAGATCTGTCTGCTGCCTGGTTGGCTTTTCGCTGAGCGGTTTCTAGCACTTATAATGTGGTTTGTGTGCTTGAACCTAACTTGGTATTCTGATCATATACTTTTTCTCTCTTTTTAGATCATGCAGCCTAGATAGCAGACTTGGCTTGTTTGGCCCATCCAGCGCGGAGAGGATGCCTCCCCGGAAGCGCACGCGGCCCGGCCTGGGCCTTCTGTGCTGCTTCGGCAGCAGCGAGCCCCCAGAGATCAACCTGAAGGACAGTGTTCCTCTGCAGCTTCTTGAGTTCAGCGCCCCCATGCCGCTGGAGGATGAACTGAATGCACGCTTTTCTGAACTGGTGGTAAGTGGTCAACCCTTTTGCGACTAGCAATGCTAATCAGAAAACATACTCTATCACCTCCTATTTACTCAGGTGTATGTTTATAGGGGTATCATACAGGAAAAAAAATCACATCTTGATTTAAACGACATCGTGTTGTTTATTTATTTACACACTTACTGATGTCATGTAGTGTTGCACTTGATTGGCCAGGAATTGTGAGCGAAATACAGTATATTATCAGAGTGGAATTTAGCAAAACTAAGCTACTGGCCAGTAGGACTAGTGAAATGATGAAACTGCTAGTCCTTCATCATATTTACTGGTCAGGAACACTATATCTTCTTTGCCTATTGGATTTGTCAGGTCGCCAGCAGGATGGCTTGCTTGCTGATTTCACTCGCCCTACAGATTCGCCACGGGCCAGCACACTAGTGTTCATTTCCACCCCTGTATTAATGATTCCGTGGGGACTCTGTGCCAATTATGTCATGTTGCCAGCAGTTGCACTTTGGCCTTGGGTGGAAAAGTGGAAGCTCAGGACAGAATGCATATAATCAGAAGCATGATTGAGGGGAAAAATCCAGAATCTATCACCTTGAAACTTAATAGTAGCCATAATAGTGGACTATGTCTGATAAATAAATTGGGTATATATTTTTATATCATGTATTGCAAAATATGCAATAATTCCTAAGTAACGCCTAATGCAAAATTGGTGATAGTGCTGGTTTTTGCTTTGTCGAATTTAAGAAAGCAATAATTAATCATTACAGTCACAAATTCAACCCAGTACTTTACTGCAAGCATTTTAGAACAAAATATTTTAGGACATAACTCAGGAATATCAAGACATTAGCTGTAATGCTGTTAAATAAAACAGTAATCCAATGCAAAAATAATGCAACAGATCTCAGAAGATTGACTATTTCTAAAGCTTTGGCTGTTAAACTATAAATCTTCAAGAAATATTACGTAAAAACTTCAACTCTGTACAAAATGATACTGGGCTAATTAGTGTGAAAATCGTATTAGCTTGTTTAAACTAATGGCTTCCGAAGGCGGGATAAATTATCTGTTTACTCAAACAGAGGTTGGGATGGTGGTTTTTTTTTTGTTTGTTGGTTTTTTCCCCCAATACCACAGTCCTTCATTTAGTACTAAGTATTTAGTACTCTTCCTCTTTAACAGCACAAAACAAAATTTTGTATTTTGTCGAACCCGGAACACACAAGTCCATAATTGTGCTTTGCTTTGGTGGTGTCAACTTACTGATCATCCTAAACAGTAGCAGTTAAGAATAAAAAAAAAAAAACGCACACAACTTATCTCTGCATGCAGAACAGCTATTTCTTTGATCTGTACATCTTTTGATGCATTCGTATTTGGGGCGGTCCTTCAGAGACTTAAGGACCATGTTACAACGTTGTACCCTTGGATCATGCTTCTGATCATACATAATAGACAATCCAAGTTAAAGCATCTTTAAGTTCTTCTTTAATCATGGAACAAGACATGAAGCTTGACTTATTTGTGATTACACAGCTGACTTTGCTGATCAAGTCTGCAAGTGCGTAAACATCTGCTCGCGCTGCCTTAGAGCTCCTGACTCCCTTAGGAAAACAGCATGCTCTTACACATTTAAGTTACATTATGAGAGTGGCGCATTGTTTAGACAGGAGCTCCACATGCTGCGTTTTCAGCTAAGAGCATGGAAGTGTTCATTGGAAAGAATCAAATCAAGAGTGCTAGACATATGGGAGTGTTTAGACCAAGCACGGCAACCTCATTCTTGACAAAACGAAACGACTCGCAGTTTAGTTATGGTAAATATCTGGATTAGGCTGAAGGCAGACGGGCGAACGCGCGGGAATGTGGAAGAAAATCTGTTTTTGTTGTGGCTGCAAAAAGCAACATTTAACTTCTATATAGCTTGCTTGCGGCAAATGCAAAGCTATACTTTGTGCACAGCGTGGAGAAAAGAAAAATACGAAGTGACATGTCAATATTTAAAAGGATGCAGACTAAACATGAAGCTCATTTTTGTAATAATAAGTATCCCTTTACAGGAACGGTACTATCATAAATAGAACAATGGTGGCTTTGGAATTATTACTGTTATTATTTTTTAATGATAACATCCTCTTAGATCTAACTGGAGTCAGAAAGAAGAAGAATGAAATAAAATACTTTTTTTTAACGTTTTTGCCTTCTGTATATTTCAATGCAAGTGTCATAAATAATCAGTAAGCCAATAAAAAAATAGCATGTGATGTTAGGGGGGGTGACCTGTGCACTCTCTCCTGTTAATTACAGCAACACTATAGCCAGTCATGACCATCTCTGAGCCCATCTGTTGTTGCATGAGCAGCATGTCTGAAAGATGCGGTTAGCTGACTTCAGGTGCCTGTTTGATGGGTGAGATATGATTTGCATTGGTATTGACCCTGATTGCTGTAATTCTGGTGCAGTGACTAAAGACTTATATTGTGTGCAATTAAATTGTCAAATGAACTTGGCCCCAGTTTGGTTGAGAATATATGCCAAAGAATAATATTAATAAGACGGACAAGCTCTCCAAACAAGTCCAAGAGTTGTATTGAGCAAAGTTCTGTTGTTAAGACATCTCAAAATTTGATCATTCCATGTAGCATTATTAAATCCTAATTAATGAAAATAATGTGGAACAACCGCAACTCTGCGTAAAAATCTTTACCAAAGTCAGTGACCATCAAAGCAAAGAATAAAGTCAAAGCTAATTATAATTCTCGGTTGTAACACTTCAACTCATGGACACGTCCAATTGTCCAAGGCACTGTATATCTGGGCTAAAGAAGTTCTGTACTGTGCAAAGATTACCAACTGTGACATTCCCTCCTTTTGGCTAAAGCTTCAAGCTTACCAGACCCTTATTTCATGCCAAAATCCAAACACAGTAAGGCTGACATTAATGAGTCCATGCTGACTGTTTCAGTCCTTTTCAAGCAGAGACCACATCACAAGCTCAAGTGGTTCCATTCGGTCAAAAAAGGCTTTAGAGTAGTGCAGGGTGCACATGCTGCGCTGTAATGCATCCCGGGTACAGGAACTGTGCAGTACCCGTATTCATTAGATTTGACTTTTTGCACAGGTTTGTGAGTCTCACACATCGAGAGTGTATCGCGCATGAGGAGTAGTGAAAATAAATGTATAAATGTTGTTTTCGTGGGGAATTGATTGAAAGCAGTAATGCTTTATTAACCGACTGGATTGCGTATGTTCAGATCTTTTTGAAGTGGGTTCCGTGTAAATAGTTTGAAGTTTGCGCTTGCATGTGAACCGTGGTTGTTTTTGTGTCATGTAGCTTCTTTCCCATTGCCATGGAAGAGTACTGATACGAGTGCTAAAAGTTTGTGTGCATGCAGCATGTTATTATGGCCTGATAAGTGCATGCGTACATCGAGCAAACAGTAAGTATATACGCTTAATGTTTGTACCAAACCTATTTTCCAGTAAGATGTTACACAGGCAGGCTGAGGATCAGGGTTATTTAAGGTCAGGGTACTGGGAGCTTTGGTTAAAGTCTGTAGCAGTAAAAATGTGAATGTTAAAGATCTCAACGGGAGTAGGAGCAAGTGGACATGTGGCAGCCATGTGTTTGTAGCTCATCTTACAAACAAAAAAAAAAAAAAAACAACAACCCTGGCACTTTCTCTGGAGAAATCTCATCTGGGGGGAAAAAAGAAAACCGGAATAAAACAACTTAGCAGGAGATAAAAGTAAAAGTTGGATTCTGGAACACCTTATTCAATAGCACCGAGAGACAGAGAGAGAGAAATCATGCAGCGATAAAATAGTGTTCGGTATATCACGCTGTAGCGTGTAAGAATGAGAGACGAGCAGGAATCTGTGGTGGAACATTCAGGAAGTGAACTGTTGATATTACTTGAGCAACATCAGCACCATTAAACGAACATCTGGTCCACAGAGGGCATATGAATGTTTATTTCTTCCTATATCTGTCTCTCTTATGCCTCATCTTGTTTTCTAGCCTGTAGGACAATATTACTCCCGTCACACGAGGGACAGTTTTTTTCTGCCACACCATGCACTGTTTTTTTGTTACCTGTGTTAAGGAAGTAAATTCAATCCGAATTTAAGGATTTGATTTCACAGTTGCTAATAAAACTTTGCTTTTCTAGTATAAACATGAGTTACTATACACACAACTATATGCACAAGCTATTATTACACCCATATCTGTAGTATATGTTGTAGTATACATAATAGTATACATTTGCCATTTGTTAAAGCAAAACATGATGAATTATGTACTGTATGTATGAGGGTTAAAGATGATCTGGTGTTCATATGAATATAATTTCTTATGAATTCTGTACATCACTCTTGCCACAATATATTCTGTTGAGGATTTATTAACAATTGCTCCCTGACTGTGCAGTTCTTCAGCATACACCGAGCCTGAGGTCGATAATTGTTTTAGTATATACCACATGGGAACATAAAAAGCAAACTGGAACGAGATTTTTATATTTTATTTTTTATGTATAGTACCAGTCAAATTTGGGCACACGTTCTTTTCAGTATGTGAGTTCTGGTGCAGCGACAACCCTTGTACTTATATATACCAGTCAACAATCGCACAAGAAATTGTATCCAAACTTTTGACTGATATTGTATTTTACTATGAGAGAGACCGGTCAGGTTAGGAATAAGAATCACCAAGGACCACCTGATACATCAATATTATCACAGTGCAAATTTGATGTGTATTGTGATTCTGTAAGAATCTTGATAGAATTTTTTTTATGGTTACAATTTTAAAACACTAAAGGATGAAAAATAAAGCTTGTTAATTGTTATTTTTACACAAAGTTAGCAAATAATTTACTCCTGCCACACCGGATGCTGTGCTGCCTGCCAGTATGTGAATAGATCAGAGCTTAACCTCTTCATCACCTCAAATTCAACCATAGACATCATAAATTATATTTAGAAAATCG
This sequence comes from Neosilurus hyrtlii, assembly GCA_028564935.1. Taxonomy (NCBI): domain Eukaryota; kingdom Metazoa; phylum Chordata; class Actinopteri; order Siluriformes; family Plotosidae; genus Neosilurus; species Neosilurus hyrtlii. The sequence goes on from JAOUQZ010000002.1 coordinate 20,883,320, forward strand.
ATCACGGCGCCAGTGTGACACCTGTATCGCGCTACATAACTGAAAAAAATTTCTCCCACCTCTAGGTCGGGTGAGCTCTACATGCATAAGCACTGTGTGGCTAATGGCATCTTTTGAATGCATTGAAAGTTTTAGTACAGGCTGTATGGAAATGTAAGTAAACAAATTGTAACAATGTGTTTTTATGCTCATTCAGAGTTTTAGTATAGAATAAATGGAAACATAAGAAAAGCAAACTAAAACAAGATTTAAATAGGTTTTTTCATTTTTAAAGCATGGCAATGCTGACAACACCTTTTAGAAGTGACTGTGACAATCTGTAAGTATTTTATAACGTTCTTCTATAATGTATTTTAATCCAAAATAGTGGACCAATCAGATCGTGGCGTTTCTGTGTAGTATGTATTCGCAAACAAAAAAAAATTTGGTGTTAAACTAATAACCATGACTTTTATTCATACTGCTCATAAATCCTGGTACCAAACTACACTGAAGCTTCAACATTAGACAAGCATCTGACTGACCATTCATTTAAATAATTACTTCGCTGGCAAACATATTGGCATTTGGGAAGTGTGAGTCTAAGCTTCTTATATGGACATACATAAACTTATTGTAATAGTGTTCAGTCATTGGGTGGAGGGTACAGGTCAGTGCGATCAGTCTCATCCTCTTCCCTTCAGGCTGAAAGCTCTGGGTGGGGAAGTGTTTCCTGAATTCTTGTGCCATATCCATGTCCTCAGTAAACCCCAGCTTTGCCCACATACCATGATTCAGCAACGGCAGCTGGAGCAACAGAGGAAGCGATGACTAGAGAACCTGAGCCAAACCAAAGTCGCTGACCCATAACGGTCCAAACTCTGTTCGTTAAGCAGCGGGTTTGGACAGGGTACCACATCAGTTTTACTTCTAGGCCTTGTTATTGACCAGGGTATATCTCACTAACTACAGTAGAAGAAATCACACGTTTGGTGCTCGTATAACCTCTGTTCTTTTCTCTGGCTAGCTAAACACTATTGGCCTCTCCAGTTTCCTGTTGGTCCCCTCAGGGCCTCATATAACTTCCTTCCATCTTGATAGTCTGTGAATAGTTTGTGAATCATCATTCTTCTCCCTTCTTTACAAAAATACACGCTTTCTCAAAGGCAATCCTTTATCTCTCTCTTTTTTTTAATCTTCATACCCCACAACCTCCAGACTTCGATCCATGATTCGTATTCACTCTTTAACCCTGAGCACGTTTAATGTTTTGGATGCACCTGAAACACTAATATTTTATAGAATGAAATGGACACCATGGTTGAACCAAACTATGAAAATAGTGTGGGGAGATGTGATAGATATTTTTGTTTGTGGTGATCAGGTGAATAGTTTAGCTGAATGTGAATTCCACTGAATTTGGAGCCAACTCGGGGGATCATGTTATCCAGCTGGCATTGTGGACTTTGGGTACAATTTGGTTTATAGATGTGAAAATAACTCATCTGTCACTTGGAGGTTTTGTTAACAATGTACAGTATATCTAAATGAAAACTATAGCATGATTTGGACTGAACTGAGAGTGTGCTATAAATAGATAGATTTGGATAATAGGCAATATTATGCTCGTTTTTAAAGAATGATTGCCAG
>JAOUQZ010000002.1:20885107-20900185 GCA_028564935.1 Neosilurus hyrtlii
CCGTTGATAGTGGGGCTTGAACCCCCAACCTTGGGATCCGTAATCCAGCACCTTACCACCAGGCCACCACTGCCCCACAGGAAAGTTTTAACTTTTATTCAGGTGCAAATAAGAACTCAGATGTGATGTTTGCATGAGGCAAATCTTTGCTGTTTTCCTTTATACATGGTGACTAGACCATTAAAGATGAGGAATTGTCCAAACTCCTTTAAGATCATAGTGTACAATGCAGCTAGCATCACCAGTCGGCTACGCCCTGGTCTGGATACGTGATTTATTGACTGCGTCTAAGGTTTTTGCCACATAAAATGTACTTGTATACTGATGTAGTGCCAGGACCCACTCACTTTAACAGGTGCTTTGTAAAGTTTTGTTTTAAATAGGTATGCATCAATTAGACATGGTATGGCCTCCACATGGAAGGGAAAACAGATAATGATGGTGATAACTCCCATGCATAGATGTTATTCTTTCTGTGTTTTTACAGAACTATAATTATATTTAATATGAACTTGAAAATGCACAGTGCATTATTTTAGTTTTTCCTCCTGTATAATATCCTGTGTTCTTCTTCTAAGCGTTTCATTACTGGCTCAATCACCCCCGCTTCTTTTCCATGCAGGATGAACTGGATCTCACTGACAAGAACAGAGAGGCCATGTTTGCACTGCCTGCTGAGAAAAAATGGCAGATCTACTGCAGCAAGAAGAAGGTTAGTGTTTTATTGCAAAGCTTAAACATTTCCAAACGGCTTTTCAAATTCCTGTAAAACCTCTTTACTGTTCTACAATATGAGATAAAGATTTGGAGAAGTTGGCAGACTAACGGGAAAAAAAAGCAGGATGATAACTTGCTTTCAGACAAAGAACTATAAAACTTTGTATGATGAGTGCTTTGAAATGGAAATGTGTAACCGCTGCTCCCTTTAAAACCGCAAGCTAAGAAGTCCACTGTACTCATCACACTTATCTCCTCCCTTCCCCTGCCGAACAGGGCCGATACTTTAGTTTGTGGTCGGCCACTTTCAGGATATTACGTTCTCTCTGATTACAGCGAGAGGACTGTGGCGGCCAGCAAAATCCTTACCGGATCTCCCATTTAAACAAATGCACATGGCCGTCCTCTGGATCGTGTATTGGTAATTGCTATTCCTTTGGCAGAGCGAACCGAAAGCAGGGAACTTTTTTGCACTTCTGGTTTGGCGTCCTGCTGATTTTAGACTTGACAACCATTTCGTCGTCATAAACCTACAGCACAGAGACTCTGATCTGCAAAACTGACCTTCCTGCAGCCTGTTACAGCCTCTGGTCAGGACGGTTATGTTGGTATTGGAGGCAGGGTGGGGTGCCGCGCAGTTTTGTAAGTGTGTGGTTTGGATCAGAAAAGGGGTTCCTGCCATGCCTGCTGGAACCAAGTCATCTGCAGCCAATGTTCTCTCTTTCTGACAGTAAAAAAAAAAAAAAAAAAAGCCTGACGGGTCTACCGTCAGTGCAGAATGTTCTAAAGAAGGAGGGGGAATAAGGCAAGCAGAACCAGGCGAGGGTTTGCTCGGAAAAACGTTGTGAAAGAAAACAAAAAGCTTATTCACATTGGCTGCAGTGGAGAAGAACTTGTGTGAATCCAGTACAGGCCAGATTAAAATGCAGCACAATGTATATATAGCATCAAGCTCTGTGTCTACATAAAGTACTTACAGGAAAATGGTTAAACCGAGAGAAAGAAATTCGAACCCCTTGTTCTGTGCATTGCTCGGTGACAAGAATATTCCCATATTATGCCATTTCAGAGACACGCTCAGACTTGGAAAGCTCCAGACGCCAGACTGTTTTGTTTGGCTCATTGAATATAAAGTTGTGTTGCTGCAGCTTGCTTAAAATATTGGCAACTTTGCAAAAAACTAGCAGGGCTTCAGTGTTTTAAAGCTTGGACCACTCATCTGAAAGCTGTGGGTTTCAATTCCAACACTACAAAGCTACCAGTGTCGGCTTTGTGAGCGTGGTCCCTAACCTTCAACTAGATTCCATCTCGCTGCACGGTGGATTAAAGCATCATGCAAACCTGTAAATGTACGCAAAGCAGGAAGGTTATGAGTTTAAATCTCAGGACATCCACAGCCACATAACTCTTCCAGGGTCTACATTACTGTGTGAGCTATATATAGTACTGTGCAAAAGTTTTAGGCACATGCAAAGCTGCCTTATATTTACATATTTACCATTAAATTAAGGGCGGCACGGTGCCGTAGTGGTTAGCACGTCCGCCTCACAGCAAGAAGGCCCTAGGTTTGAGTCCCAGGCTCTGCGAGGGCGTTTCGTTGTGGAGTTTGCATGTTCTCCTCTGTCTGCGATATGCATTTGGCGGGAAAGTGCGTCTGCACATACATTGGCAACCCCTCGAATTTTGTTTTACAACAAGGTTGTACATTTTAAACATTAAACTCCAACACCTTGCGTTCTTGGCTTTCATTTTGTCTTTGGAAATCCACATTCAACTAATTGCCCCTAGGTGTGAGTGTGTGAGTGGTTGTGTTGTGAGACAGGCTGAGATAGGCTCCAGCCTCTAAACTATCCTAGTAGGATTAAGCAGTTTGGTGAATGAATGAAAAATGTAGTCTCTGGTACAGTTTGTGCAGTTTTTCAGGGTAGTAAGCTGTATGGGTTACTGAACATCTTGCAGAACCAGCTACAGTGCTCCTGAAACTTCTGACTTATATATTTGCTTTTTTTGTATGCAAAACCCAGCAGACTTCACTATGGTTTTGTCTGAAATGTGATTTCTTACCTAATATACTGCTTTCCTTATTAACACACAAAAAAAAAACTCTGCAACATTTAATTTTGTGCTGAAAAACTAATGTTTGGGAATCAACATTTTTTTTGTTCTGACTCGCAAATATACAAGTCATAAAATAAAAATTTATGGGAAAGTTCGTCCTAAGAAAGGTGCTTAAGACAGCGCTGTATGTAAGAACTAACACATGACTGGTCATGCTGGGGTATAAATATAATCAACTCTGGGGTGGTGTGATGTGGCTCGATGCAAAACGGCATTATGTTACCATCTGGAAGTTCATCATTTTCCAATGACGGCATGCTTACAACCTGTTTTTTCCCCACTTTTAGCAGTTTGCCATTGGTTATGGTATGTTGTGCTTTAAAGTGCATGTCATACTTACAATGGTTACAAGTAATGTTGTGGAAAATCCACAAAACAAGTTCATGTTATCACATGCATTATAGCAACCTTTTTTTTTTTTTCTTTCCAAGACCAAACCTGCTCCACTGTGAAGATTTTCACACATAAATTACAGCTGTATTTCTGAGTGCTGCAAAGCACTGGACACTGGAGACTCCTTTCAGAACATCTTCTTACAGTATCTTTATGATCAAATATCTAGTTCGTTTCTGTGCAAAAACTACCATACGTGTCTCTGTGTTAGTTTTTATTCCAGGAAAGATGAACCTAGTGCCTGAGATGCCCCATTGAAGAAAACAAATTAACAGTTTGTGACCAATCAAAATCAAAAAACAACCATTCAGCAGCTCTGTAGCATAAGTATTTAAATAAAGGATGTACATCTCCATCACTGAGGCAATAATATGCACATTCCGATGCACTGGCATTAATCTGATACCTTTCTGGTACATATGAAGCGACTGCTAATGTGATATGATACGGTTCACCCCTGTTGTGATGCGAAGCAATTCAACTTGATGCATTCTGTTTTTTCTTAACATTTAACAGTTACCTTAATTTATTAACAACCGGAGAGACACAGGTATGTTATAATCAAAATAAGAGAACAAAAAGTGGTCTTTTATAATGAGCAAAACAAAACAGAATCTTTTATACTTTTATTGTTATTTAAATTTTTTTTCCCCTCCTGATTTTTTTTTCATAATTTAATCATAGCCAATTCCCACCCATCGCGTAATAAATGCATAGGGACTTTAATAATAACTTTATATTAACAAATCAGATTTTACAGATGCAGAGATGTTATAAATTATTTCATCACAAATTGTATCCAATATACACTATTTTGTTAGAGACACTTGTATCATGACCTTTTGAATCAGTTCACTATTACAAATCAGTTACTCTTACCATCCCTGAGAGATATATCTGTTGTATATCATTTACATTTTACATTTACAATTGTGCCATTTGGCAGACTTAAGAAGGGTTACCAGGTGGTCAAAGAGAACAACAGATTGGACAGCAAGACAAGGACGAAGAGGAGGTACGCCAAAGAAACGATGGAGAGATGATATAGAAGAAGTCGCTGGGATGTTCTGGATGAGAACTGTACAATATCGTGTTGCATGGCAGAAGATGTGGAGTCCACCTGCCAGTAGTGGCATGAACAAGCTGTTGATGATAATGCGAATATGAAGGGTCTTGCTCAAGGGCCCAACAGTGGCATCTTGGTGGTATTGAGGCTAGAACCGCCAATCTTCTGATCAGTAACCCAGAGCCTTTTCCACTGATCTACCACAGCCCATAGATATATATCATGTATATGCATGCCTATATAAAATTGTAAAAGGTAATTTGGGACTTTTGCTAAAAGACTCTTTTGTTTTTCACTTTTAAGTACAGTCATCAGGTTGTGAATATTTTGGCGATCTACCAAAAGTTCCATTTCAGACTGCACTTGTGGTCACTTATCCATGGAAACTGTATAATCAAATCCAGACTATAATCCACATTTTCTATGGTAGATTATTCAGTAATGGCATAAAAACGTACAAAGTGCTAGAGTACCAAATGACACACACTGACACTATAACAGGGTAGCCATAATAGCCTTAATAAACACTCTTGTATGGCTTCCAGCTCCAATGAGAATATCTTGGCTGTCAGACAGAATTTGTGTAACTGAGCTGGCTGTATGGGAATGTTTGCGTGCTTGCGGTCGAGACCTTGTTGTAAACGGTTATGCACTTTTCGGTTATGGTAATGCATTGTGAGTGACTTCATTGCCTTGATTGAAGTCCACAGAGGCACACAGTCACTCTTTGTGTTTGCTTATAGGTCTTGATCTTAGTGTTTATTTGGATTGGACATTGGGGTATTAGGGTGTTTTTATAAGTTATGTTGTAAAGTAAATTGAAAGTTCTTCGAGTCTCATATTATTACCTTTGGAAGCATATATTTCTTCCCTTTTTGTCAGGTTTACAGATTAACAAGGAAGAAAATTAATGGAAACATTGCTTTTTGTCTTGGAATAGTGGCCTCCCAACAACCCCCCACCCTCCCCGATCTGGGAATGAGCCTTTTTCCTGGCGAGTGTCCTGTAGAAGTAGTGTGTTATTTTGATGGAACAGGATAAACAGGGTAAGAAATGCTTGAGCTCTTGTTAGGAATGTCACAGATTACTCCAGGCTCCTATGAATCTATTACATGTAACATTTGAAGTGATTACCTCTTCTATAACTAGCACGTGTAGCTTCTTAATTGTTTAGAAAAAATCGCCTGGCAGTTTGGCATACACCGCAAGTCCTCAAACTTCATGAACAAGGGCCCGGAGAGATCTGGATAAGGCATTGCATTGTGCTCTAAGCTGGATTCCTGCAGCTGAAATCAGATCTCTGAATTGGATTGCAGGATAAAGCAGGGCATAGCCTGCTGAGATGTGGGATCCTGGCAAGATGGTTGTCTGACCTCAAAAACATGGCTGATTACAGCTCTGGCACAGCAAAAGACAAAATCTGTGTTCTAATATGATTTAAACAAGAGGATTCTGCAGAGGAAGGCTGTTTCTGAAGGAAATAACCAGCTTCTTGTTAGCCTGTGGGATATTCAGAGTAATTTAGTGTTATATATCTTACTGTTGAGCTTGAAAGCATGTTGCTTCTCAGATAACAAGCCAAAAAAAAGGCAGCGATGCTGGAATTAATACAAAGAAGGTTTAATGTAGGGTTACGGTTATGAAGACTATTCAAAATGAACAGATGATTCAGAAATATTAAACGCCGGTTGGTTGGTGGGCTGGAACCTATCTCAGCAGACACTGGGTGAAGGCAGAGTATACCCTGAACAGCTCACTCACACTCTAACCCAGGGGCCATTTGGAACAGCCGGTTAGCCTAACATGCATGTATTTGGACTGCTGGAGGGTACTGGAGAACCCAGAGGATACGTACCTAATCACGGGGAACACATTCAAACTCCACACAGAAACACCTGAGCCCAGGACTCGAACCCACCTTGCTGCTGTCTACATTGAACAGCCATAACATTAACAATAGCATGACCACTGACAGGTGAAGTGAATAACGTTGATTATCCTTTTGTATTGCATTCCAAGGTAGAAAGAGAGCTGTCATTTCTAGAAGTGGACGTGTTAGAAGCAGGAAAAATGAACGAGTGCCATTGACAAGGGCCATATTGTGATGGCTAAACGATCGGGTCTATTCATCTCCAAAATGGCAGGTCTTTTGGAGTGTTCCTGTGGTAAATACCTACCAAAGATGGTCCCGAGAAGGACTACCAGTGCATCGGCATTAGTGTCACAGGTGCCCAAGTCTCACTGATGCGTGTGGGGAGAGAAGGCTAGTATGACTGTTCTGATCCCACAGACGAGCTACTGTAGCACAAATTGCTGAAACTGTTAATGCGGACTATGAAAGAAAACTGTCAGAACACGGAGAGTATAGATGCTGCCTAGCTGCAGACCAATCAGGTGGTGGTCAAGTTTTGGCTGATCGGTGAATATCCGCAGCAGAAAAAAAAGTATAGCATGCCATAAAGTGTTCATAAGTGTCTGATGATGGCTATGGACATTAAACTTTTGCACCCACTTACTGTAACATACCACCATCGGTGGAGAAGTGGGTACTTCTAAGAACACTGAAGTGTTTGTGTAGTGAGCCCGGATGAACCCGAGAGATATGTATCATGTTGAGCAATTGTTAGGGCTAGAATTCACTGACCATGCTGATGGTGCTGGCATTTCTACCTCCAGATATATATATATATATATATATGTGTGTATATGTGTATATATATATATATAGCTCTACTTCGACGTATTGAGCACTGTTCTACGGAAAATCGACTCAAGATCTTATATATATAATGCTAACTTATACATACTGCTCTACCACAATTCAGGTTGAAAGCACACTAAATATCTGGTTAAAATCTGCCAAAGTAAATATTTAGACGTCTCCTGTCTCTTTGTATTCTTAAATCAAGTCTTCACTGCAGTGGAATAATAAGGAACATGTTTTCCAAATTTCTTCACTTCATATTATTAGCATTTTGTGTGAAAGCCTGAAGCTCTCCCCCCACTCTCACATAATAATCTCTAAGTGAAGGAAACATCAATTTGTGCAGTAATTTAAATGCCCGGTGTGTTTCTTTTCACCAGCTTCGAGTTTACTTGCCTTTTTCAGGAAAAAAGGGGGTATAGCTGCACTGTTACGAACTTGAGATTTCATAACAGTGTGGTAATATCGTTCACATAGCCATACTTACAAGAATAAGATATGTGACCCTGCACGACAAAAATGAGACTTAATACACCAAGCTGACTTTTTGGAGTAAATTGGATTTTCTTGAAAAATCTTGTGATTAAATTTGTTAAACTTGAGAACATGTTTTGTCATATCGCCATCAAATTTTGACTTATTTAAAAAGGATTCACGGTAAAGCTGAGAGTGTCTTCTGATTATATATGTGCATATCTTAACATTAAAGGTGCCTATTCTCAAGCTATGTGTGCTATCTTACATTATTAGTTCATTTTGACTGAATACTAAATCTCCCTGCCGAAACCACCCCAGCTCATGGGCTCAGTATCTCTTATTTACTTTTTCTTGGTCTTCTTTGGTTCTTGTGTGCTTACAGCAACATTAACAATAATCACGTGACCTGACGAGGGATCTTTTGCGGGAATATATCAATGCTTGCATCGGCCATGTCTGTACTGACGGCTGTCATTTTTATGATGATGATAGTTCTGCATTGCAATCTTGGCTAAAGATGACGATGTTTTCTAATATCACACCCCGTGCAGGAGTCATTGACACTCACATACAGGAGTAAGCAAATGGTTTTAGAAAGCAATCATGGTCGCTTGAATTTTATTTTCAAGAGATAACACTATGTGTTCATGTTTATTTAATATGCCTGGTAAGTGAATGGGCCGCTTTAAGACTTATCCTGTGGTGATGGGTCACATGGGAAATTAAGTTTGCCCCACTGTAAGGGGAGGATGAGTATAAATGTGGGTAAAAATAAATCAAATGCAGTCAGTTACGTATTGCTTAACTGAATGCACCGTTTCAAAAATAAAAATAAAAAAACTGAAGCTAATGTTACAGGCTTATTCAATTTCAAGTTTATTTATTTAAATTTTTTTTTATGTTTTTGACTACGTTAATATTTTAGGCTAATAATAGCATCCATTCAAGGTACAATCACAGAGAAGCAGCACAATCAGCACACTCACTTACCCAGTGCTAAAGATTAATAACAATTGCATATAAAAGGCTTTCAGGATTAGTATCAACATTATGACGGTTAGACAAGACGACCACTTCAGTCTTGTTAAGAATTAAAAAAATTGAGTGTTTCCTGTCTGGGTGTATATCTCCATTAGTGTCCATTTTTTTGGCCAAGAACTCCCTTCTCAGATCATTTGAATGTGTTTGCAAATATTGGAAGTAAACTACCATAAAAATAGGTTTAAAACTTTTGTTCTTGTTTACTAATTTGAATACGCCTAAAAAACTTTAAGGTCGGAATACTGGCGTAGTGGTTAACACTTCTCTCCCACAGTCAGAAGGTTATGGATTCGGGCGCTATGGTCGGCTCAACTTTTAAATCTTGGTCCTTATTGGATCAGGAATTAGGGCAAGGCACATTTCTTTCAGTAGGATAACCATTTACGAAAGGATGTACACAACGCGTGTCAAAGGATATTTCATATTAATTTGTTGCATTTCCCAACCCACAACCCTCACATTCCAGTTGATAAACCCAAGACCTTTAGAGGTTACTTCTTAATGACTTTTTAAAGTTGACTCGTAACTTGTCGGTCCATCCACTAAGTAATGATGTACTTCTGTTTATTGTAAAGACATGCTCTTTTTGTAAACCGAAGTATTTAGTGTTTGGCAGCTGTGTCATCACATTCGCATTTGCACAGCTGCTCCTCTGAGCGAGTCTATGGGTTCAGCCAACATGTTCCCAAATCTCCACAAACACTCAGCAGCCTGATCTCAGGCATGGACGGCTACAAGACTACGGCTCAAAAAACGAAACCACAAAGCAGAGAGGCGGTAAAATGCTTTAGTGAACGCACTCGCTCAGGGGTCAGGTCGTAAAAGCGATGGGATAGAATTTTATTCCCTGAGAATGAACAAGTGAGGTGCTTAAGTTAGCGCTGCCAGACCCCACTGTTGTGATGTAGTACATGAGGAGACATGAAAGAGAAACGTGTTCCAGAATTGACAGCTCACATCTACACTGGGAGAAGTGTGTGTGTGTGTGTGTGTGTGTGTGTGAGGTGTTAGGGTCATGATGAGGGCATTTGAAAGAAGGCCCAGGTTTCATTACTTTACAGTTTGGAGCTGGAGTTATTATTTTTTTATTTTATCTTTTAATTGTCTTCCTGTCCTCTTATTCTTCCTTTTCTCATTTTTCGCCTCGTTTTCTTCTCTGTAGTTCATCTCTTTCGCCATTGCTTCATTCACATTCATTCATGAACTTTTAAATGCTTAATCCTAATTGGATCTTGGGCCGACTCTGGGCGAGAGCAGAATACACCCTGGGCAGCTCACCAGGCCATCGCAGCTCTTCCTTCACTGTTTACTGAAACTTATTAAAAAGATGTAATGAAGGCGGCATTAAAATAAACACAAGTGACAGAAGAAAAAGTCAGATGTGATGTTGCTGTCTTAGCTCAAGATATTCCTCTGTGAATCAAATCCAGGCACAGTGCATTATGGGTACTATACGTTTTTTTTCTTATGGGAAACATGATTTGTATGGTACAAAATGGCACACCCCGCCCCATAATACGCTTCATAATGTAGTGAATAGGATAGAGGTTTAGACATACTGATTGTGCTTTTCCTGTTCTAACTGTTTTTTATTTTTCATTTTTTTATTCTCGTCGTGGTACTCATCTTCTTTTCATTTTTCCTCCTCCCGCATCTTCTTCTTCTCCTGCTCCTCCTTATCCATTTTCTTCTTCCTTTTTTCTCCTTTTCCCCTTCTTCTACTCTTGCTCCTCATGCTTATGATTCTTTTTCTTCTTTTTCTTCTTCTCCTCCTGCTCCTCAGGCATCTTCTTCTTCTTCTCCTCCTTTTCCTCATGCGTGTGCTTCTTCTTCTTTTTCTACTTCTCCTCCTGCTCCTCATGCATCATTTTCTTCTTCTCCTCCTGCTCCTCGTGCATCTTCTTCTTTTTCTTCTTCTCCTCCTGTTCCTTATGCTTTTGCTTCTCTTCTTCTTCTTATTATCCACCTGTTCCTCATGCTTCTGCTTCTGGTTCTTCTTTTTCTTCTTCTCCTCCTGTTCCTCATGCTTTTGCTTCTCTTCTTCTTCTTATCCTCCTGTTCATTATCTTTCTGCTTCTTCTTTATCTTCTCCTCTTGCTCCTCATGCTTCTTTTTCTTCTTCTCCGCATGCTTCTTTTTCTTTTTCTTCTTCTCCTTATGCTGCTCATGCATCTTCTCATGTAATTCATGCTACTCAAGCATCTTCTTCTTCTTCTCCTTATGTTCCTCATGATTCTTCTTCTTCTTCTCATTTTTCACTTCTTTTCCTTTTACCTTCTTTTTTCATTTTCCTTCTTCATCTTTTGTTTCTGTATATTCATCTCATTCCCTTTTCCTTTCCTCAATATCTTCATTCTTTTTCTTTCTCATTTTCCATCATTTTATTCTTCTCCTTCTGTTTTGTTCCTCCCCAATTTTCATCCTTCTCTTCCTCCTCCATCTTATCTCCTTCAGCTTCTTCTCATATGCCTCCTCTTACTTTCAATTCTCACTTTCTTCTTTTCTTCATAATCTTCTCCTATTCATTCTTCTGACTCTTCCCCTTCTTCTCCTTCATCCTGTCATCATGCTTGTCCATTCTTATCCTTTCTCTACTCCACCTTCATTTCCTTCTTCTCGTCCTTCTTCTTTTCACTTATTCTTGGCCTCATTCATTGAAAAAATTTGAATAAAATGTTACATTATTTATATTCTCATGTATAATTTCTCAGGAACTTGTTTGATATGTCTTTGTTGTATTACGCCTTCAAGAACAATTAGGGGGGGAAATGTCTGGTATTAAAACAAACTTTTTTGTACAGATGACACAATGAAGCGTTGTATATGTGGGTTTCTTTTGTACAACCCAAAGCCATGGCAAGCCTGTGCTGGCTGAGAGCGTAGGGTCATGTTTATTATTCCTCCCTCCACTCTGGGTGCTTTTATAGTACAAATATTGACACACAGAGGGGAACAGCTCACTACCGTGTTACCCTTCAACCAAACAGTCACGTCTCCCTCATCTTTCCTCTTCTGTAGCCGAGAGCACACTCACCACCATCTAATGACCGTTTCTGTGATAGGCTTACACGGCAGGCGAGAAGCACAAAAGAGCCATTAAGCTGATAATCTAGTTAGAATCAGTCTGGCTACACGAGCAGACGATGTCTGGGTACAAATCGGAGATAAAAAGTAAAACAGTTACAGAATGAGGTGCAGATCTAGCTTAAGATAAGTTCTTTTTGGATTTGACAACGAGTCCTAAGTGGATATTTATGCATTGCCTCCATTGCTTATTCATCCATACTCCTTTCCAAAAAGTTCACAGACCCCATTAAGCGAAACCTCGTCAGGTGCAAGTGCAATTTTAAGAGTAAATGACATGTAGGTCTGTCGATGTCAACCTCTCTTCATGAATCACCAGGATGCCACACTTTTTATTATTTATTTTTTTTTCTTAAGCTAGAACCACATGCAACATCCTTATTGACCAAACTATCAGTTACTGATACAACCATTTTACATAGACTTAGATTCTCATCCTCATTAACACGCACCCTCATTAACTAAAACATTACAGCCCCGATTTATTTTCGAACAGAAAGGTTTGACGATAAACTGAAGTAGGTTTTAACTTAGTTTCCATACAGCTTGACTAATGCTTAGCACATGAGGTGACAGCCACATGGCCTGCCTGCTGTTGGTTTATCACCATCTGATGTGCAGAGCTTCGATCATTATGTGAGATGGAGAACTCTGTGATCAGATCAGTGAGCATCCCCTGAGGGAATCAGGATGAACTAACAACATTTGGTACCACAGCTGGCATTAATAACAACCAGTGAGGGTAAAAAGCTGGGTGAAGGATCGGATCTAAAGGCCAAAACTTGGGGAACGCACATAGGTAGTTTGGTCCATTGATAAAAGCGTTTTTGTTAATCTAAACAAAAAAAAAATAAAGTTAATCTAAATCATTACTTTATACTAAAATCTGTCTGTGCAAAATCTTACAATCTAACAATTTCATGGTTCCTTGAGAACTGAATCTCAGAATGATTACATCATCAAGGCGTTTGGCTTTAAACGTAATTTCCTTCAGTATTTCAGGTGTTTGTGCTTAAATATATTAATCCCGGGGCTCCCGAGTGGCGCATCGACAAGGTGCGCGACAATCAACCCAGAGATTGCAAGTTCGAATCCGGGTTGATGCCACAGCCATACATGACCGGGAGTCCATGGGAGCTAATTGGCCGAGCTCTCATGGGAGGGAGGGATGGGATGGCATACGCTCACTTCCCTATCACTCACAGCGATCACCAGCCAATCATGGGCGTCTGTGAGCTCATTCATATGAGGGGGCCGATAGCGCTTTCCCTCTGAAAGGTTAGGCCGCCCCCAAATATGCATGCGCAGCAGTTCGAAAAGAGGCATCGCATGTCACGGAGGGGGCGTGTGCTTGCTTGCACCCCTTCCTGGTCGGTGGTGGTCGTGTGATACGTATATATATATATTAATCCTGGTGTATGTATAGTTTCCCACTGCACAGGCAGTGATTTTAATCTAATTCTTTTGACACCTCCTACACAAATCTGTCAATAAATGACATGATTGTGCCTTGATGACATCATTCTTCTGACATCAGTTTTTTCTGAAACTGCCTCTTTTAATAAAACATTTTAGTTAAAATATTTTTTATAGTTGTTTTAAGTGGTTTAAGCTGTGCCAGCCATCTAGGTGTCATGCTATTGTTTGTGAGCATATTTTTTTTAATGTATTTTAGCATTAATTTGGTTTGTGTTTCTGGCCTCATGTTTCATGTTGTTGCATAAATCTTATAAGCAAGGCTTAAATTTAAAGTTTGGTAAGATGAGCTTCAAGGCTCTAATTCAATGGAACTGTAAAGAATTTTGCTAGTAGTCAGAAGTATTCAGCTGTTTAGTGTGATGAATTTTTGCTGACAGACAGCCCAAGGTCATGTACAAATGACACCAATGTCTGAAACTCCTCCGTTCTAACATTCCATTTTATTTCCAGTCCTGTTACTGTCAATAGATTTCCTGCGACTGTCCTATCACATGGGCATCTGACATAGTATCATAATTATTACTTATTACTGAACTGTTTTCATACCAAGTAAATACTTTTAAAAAAATAGATAGTTTGCTCGTGTTGTAGTTAAGCTCTTGGGATAAAAAAGAATAACTAGAATTAGACCTAGAACTAGATTTTTTATTTATTTTTTTTAGCAGGTCCTTATAGGGTCTACCATCTTCATTCTATCCTCCCCAAAAAACTTGTTCATGCTGTCTGGGTGGGAGATGTGGAATACCAATCAGAGGGCACTTTCTTCTGGGTGTGGCTCTTCAATCTATGGTGTTTAAAAGGTGTTATTGGCTGGTTATATATTGGTTATATATCTCAGAGGAAGTACAGAGTGGATGGACTCATTGGTTCGAATTGACCTAGATTAAATTTGGAAGCAAACAGAGTAGGATGGGTACTAGTAAAAACGATGATGATGATGATGGTACTAGTAAAAATTACTGGTAAGGTAACCTAGCGTCTCATCCAGGAAGAGTTGAACTCCTAGTTGCTTCATGGGGATAAGCACTGGCCTGATGAGCCAAAAGTGTAAAAGCCCAACACTGAAGTCCAGGAAGTCCAACACTGAAATCAGAAGCTTGAAAGAATATGAACTTTTTAAACGAATAATTAAACTAACAAGAGGGTGGATTATTCAAACTGGAAATGAGCTAATTAAAGGATAGGCAGTGAATAGCAAACCCAGGCTCAAATACTTATTAATAGAGATATTTATTGGAACCCAATTCTATATATTCTATAAGAACTGAAAGCAATTATGGGATATTGATATGATTTATGTGATTGCTTTAAGGCTGTACCAGTTCTACAATGGTGAAAAGTGATTTCTTTTCCATGTTCATCTAGGAGCAGGAGGATCCCAACAAACTCGCTACCAGCTGGCCTGACTACTACATAGACCGCATCAACTCCATGGCTGCTGTAAGTGCCTATTTCAGAGCTTTCTATCCCATAATCACAATCAACAGGCGCAATCCTTCTTCAATATCTACCATCTGACTCACTGACTGTTTAAATTATTGTGTTCAGACCTCAAGCAGATTCTTGATTCAGACTCATCACTGAACCATCATTTGAGTGTAATTGAATTAAATTTGAATTGACTTTTTGATCTTCTAGAAATAGTCAAGCTAATACAAATACCTGATCTTCCCTGTTCGGTTCTACATTTCAAGCAATATAATCAGCACAGGACACTCTCTCTAGTCTTTATTAGACTTTGAATTAGGAGTGTTTATTTTGAAATGATATTTAGCAGTCATCAGGGCTCTAATAGTTCTCTTAGATGTTTTTCCAAAGTAGAGTTGAATTTGATAGGCCGCTTAATCCTAATTAGGGTCGCAGGGAGGCTGCCGCCCATCTCAGCCAACTCTGGGTGAGGGCAGAGTACACCCTGGACAGATCATCACTGCGATATATATATATATATATATATATATATATATATATATATATATATATATATATAAAAGATATGTAT
>JAOUQZ010000002.1:20947442-20970492 GCA_028564935.1 Neosilurus hyrtlii
TTATATGATATGATATGATATGATATTTTAATTATTTTAAGCTTTCATAGGTGATTTTTGAATTGATTAAAGCACTGTCTATGTCTACTAATGAAATATTCATGTCTGTACCACCCCAGCTGAAAGACCAGAGAGACCGAGAGAGGAGAGCAAAGAAGAGTGCAGGAGGAGGTGTGTCTGAAGAAGTGGGTGAATTCGATGACCTGGTGTCAGCCCTTCGCTCAGGAGAAGTGTTTGATAAGGACCTGTCGAAGCTCAAACGCAACCGCAAGCGCTCCGTCAACCAGCTTGTGGAAAGCGGTGGGCGTGAAAGACCCATCACCAAGGTCAACTATTGATATTGACTTCTGGAACACTTTAATTCACTGACTTGTATAGTTTATGTGAAGGAAAAATTCCTAACTACCATCTGCCTCCCTAGTCACCCAAACAACCTAACCCATGATGGCTTGCATACTCGAGGCAGACTCACAGACCTTGGCGGACAGTTGGAAATTGGGGTGTTGGAAATTCTTACAGCACTGTGCTCAATAAACAGGCTTTCTCTAACCTTGTCCTTATCCCACAACCTACATGGTCTTCCTCCTCCCATAGTCAATAATTCATATCTCCATGACAACTCGGTGTAACCTCAAACTGCCAAACACCATGGGGTTTCCCATGTTTTCGAGTGAAAAAAACTTGGGTCCAGTCCTGATTCTCAATACTAAGATCAAATTGGTAGGACAGGATCTGGTACCATAACCGATGAAACAGAGTCCTGTTTGGGAAAATTTGGACAGAATTTCGGGACATTTGAGTGACTCCCCTTGCAGAACTGTTGTAAGACACTGCAATCTGCATTAGGTGCTGATACCCCATGTGCCTCTCTCTCCACCCACTGTATTTCTCTGGTGCTTTAACTAAGAGGACCATTGGTGAATATGGAATTCTATGAGAGAGAGAGAGAGAGAGAACCCGAGAGAAACCCATATCTGTAGCTCTTAACCTATCTAAGTGATGGGTCCAACTTATTTTCCCCCTAAAACCTAGAAAACATGGAGACAAATGAAAAGGGTGAAACCTTTAATGTTGGGATGGCCAGCTAGGAAAACAGGACACTGTGGTCTCAGTCGTGTTGGCTGTGATATCCTTTACCCAAGTGCCTCCCCATACCAGGGGCATTCCCAAGGACAACACAGGAGACGAGTCGGGAAATTCTAAGAAAGCACAGCACTTCAAGAAAAAGTCGTGAAGAACCGAAACGCTTTGAGATAAAGACGATCCTGTAGGCACGCCTCGTTGGCAAATAAACAGATTTTCCAATGATTGTGGCGGCATTACCTGGCGCCAAAGCAGAAATCAGGAACCTAAATATGTAGTAGACAGTAATAAAGGCAAGTAGAATGGCATTTATATATTTATTTATATGATTAGCAAACATGCTAATTTCAAAACCTTTTTAAATTCTTTGTATTTTCTAGTTTGTACTTCTAATACTTTAATTTGATAGATTTCCCAAAAAAAAAAAAAAAAAAATTCTGTGATCCAAATCTGTGACGCCCCATCAGTAGTGAAGCTTGTTACCCTAAATCACCAAAGTAGTGCACTTCACATTGTGACGGCAATTTAAATGCTAAAGATGGTTCGTTTATCCAAATGGTTTCCAGTGCCACTGCTGATGCTTGTCTTCTTGGAAAAGCAGTTAAGTCTTTAATAAGACTTTAATAAGCTCAAGATGTCCATCCAGCCCACTTGTTTCATGTAATGTATGCTATATTGTTTCATGTTATGTATATTAAGTGTTTTCAAGTTGTAAAAATCACATAGGCGGTGTTGTATTTTGGATGAACACGACTTCCAAGAAAAGAAGGATGAAGGATGGGGAAGTCTAAAACAAAAATTACTGACAAAGGGTATGATAAAGTTTTTGGTGACAAAAGTATGAAAGAAGGATGAAAATCAGGTGGATATTCTGTATAAAGGGTTTTTTTTTCCTTTTTTTTTTTTTAATCTTTTGTGGTACTTGAGCTAGTGGGATGGAGTAGGAGGAAATTGGATTTCATGGTGCCTAGCTGGTTGAAAGAAGCCCAAATTGAGATGATTAGCTTTATCCTGGTGTAGTTTGTGTTTGTGTGTATGTACATGTTTCTTTTTCTCCACTTGCCACATTCAGCCATATGGGAGAACCACAGTAAGAAGGTCAGAACATCTTTTGGGATTCTTCAATCTTGGTCGGATTTAGGTCTGTGCTGTTGAGCATGTGCGAGGCCAAGGTCTCTGTGATACACTGTGCCAACAGGACACCTGACAGGACAGTGAGTTGTCATTATTCTTCTTAGATATACAGGTTTCCTCCTTCACATAAATGCTGTCACTTTTTTCCTTCAAGTGTACACCAAAAGTACTGTCTGTTATAACTGATTTAAGCTAATCAACACTGCCTTATTTAATACTGTAATGTTGGCTAATTAGCTTACATTAATTAGCTCTTATAAGATAGCTTTAAATCCTAAAGCACATCCATCTCTTGATTTACCCAGTATGTGCCAATGATTTCCAACACTAAAGCTTAGGTTTGGGTGGCGTTACGTGATACAGCAATTCTGATAACCATAGTTTCTCAAAGTAGTACAAGCTCTACTGCTCTTCAGAGTCTTTTGGGTTTTTCCCCCCGGTTTCTTTCAACTCAGTGTGCCAAATGGAAAAAGATTAAGTACTTTAAAAAATGATGTCAATGAAGGTGAAGGACATTTTGACAACTGACCATAGATTTGTCAGTAATCGCTGTTGGCTTTCATTTTCAGTCCTGATACCATGTAGGTATTCAAAACCGTCAGTATTATTAATATTATTATTATTATTATTATTGATATTTTTGTTTTGTTTTGTATATATATATTTGGTCATTGATTGGCTGAACACAAGGAAATAATAATAAATGTAGCTTGTTGCTTGATGCACTTTTTCAAAGATGGCCTTGTGCTAACCCCCCCCCCCCTTTATTATTTACACATTCATTCAGTTTATGGTTATATTTTTTAAAAAAATAATAAAGAAAGAAACAAAGAAAGGCAAGACATAATCCAGCTTAATCAAGGACAAAAGAAAAGAAAATGGAGTTGCATATGATTTTTATTGCTAATAATATTTGGCCCATCTCAACAATCATAAAAGGCTCTGTCCTACATTCAAGTAAAACTCTCTAATAAGGCAAGTGGATTTGACCCCAGTGTGTGGTTATGTTCACAACAGGACAGGCCTTCCTTAACCCTCTGTTAACCAAGTCCCTTTCTAATTGTGTTAAAATTATTTCCCTGGGCAAAAACGTTGATTTTGGGGCAATATTTGGGGGGAAAAAGAAAGAAAGAAAAAACTTCTAGGCTGCTAACCTTTTTATTTCATGCAGCAAATATGCTACACTGGTTAATAGAGGGTTAAAATACATTTGGTTTGGGTCTGGTAATGAATATATATAAATTGAATTTTATTTTAACAAAGACCACCGATTTCCACTGCCACAGTGTGCATCACTATTCTGTATCGGGACATTTTGTATCTTTTTGTTGCCTTTCACTTTGATGCACTCGTTTAGGTGAAAAGTGGTGCACAAGTAGGATCTTTTGCTATAAAAGATGTATATTATGGGTAAGTAATTAGCCCCAGTAAGAATACACCAGTTCCACTGCCTTTGTATTATTAACTGCAGGTTGTATATTGTGCAGGGCAAGTATTTTCAAAAGATGACATCACCTGAAAGATGTATAGTTCACAAAGTTTTGTATGCCGCTATAGTTGAAAGGGGAGGGGCAGCCAAAAAAAAAAAAAAGGAAAGTCTGTTGAGGAATGTTCCAATTTTTTTTCCTGTAAATTGAGTCTATTTATTTGCTTTATTTAGTTTCCTATATTTTGTATGTATACACAGCATTACAGCAAAACTGTTACATGAAAAGTATGAATTTGAGTACCTATACTGTGGTCTTTGTATGACAGATTCTTGAGTATAAATAGCTTTCCTTTTTTATGTTTCTGTTTTTGCTCGCCATGCATCCTTTTGTAGGGTAAAATAAACCTGTTTCCCTCAAGTTTCATGTTTTCTCTTTAATGCAGTTTAAACAAAGCTGAATACTGCCCTCTGGTGTTCATGTGCCAAAACCATCTCATTCATTTCTAACTTAATTCCCTTAATTCTGTAGGGGGTCACAGGGAGGCTGAGGCTAGCTCAGTCAACACTGAGGAAAACCAAGGAACACCCTGAACAAACTCGCCAGATAATTTAAAGGCCAACACACACTTAACCATTTACACTCACACCTAGGGTCAATTTGGAACAGCCAATTTGCCTAATGTGCATGTCTTTGGACTGTGGGAGGAAACCGGAGTACCTGGAGAAAACCCGTGCATGAATGGGCAGAACATACAAACTCCACACACAAAAAAGAACAAAAAACGCCTGAGTCCGGAACTCGAACCAAAGACCTTGCTGTGAGGCAGACGTACTAACCACGGCACCAAAATCATCTTCAATCCTAAAACACAACACACATCCCCAGTGCTCAACTTTTTATTATTCTTGTTATATTAACTGAAAAATGCAGTTGACACTTTTAAGACTATTTAAAGACTTGATTTGGGGGCAGGGGGGGAAACGTATTAAATGGAAAATCATGAATAACAATCCAATTTATAAACATTGAATATGTTGGTCTGGGAAAACCTGTCGGATCTGTTACTAAATTGTGGCATTTTTGTGTAGCAACCAAGTTGAACAAATACAGCAGTACAAAGAGTGTATTTATCTAAACATGTCTAAACCATGCATGCGGAGATGAGATTTCCTTACAGAGTGAATGACACACTTTAATCAAGTTGCTTGCTAACTACAATATATGCCTAAAATTCTTAAGTGATTTTCTCCCTGATGAGGCGTAAGTTCAAGAACTTGTAGAGACATGCAAAACAAAAAATTCCAGTTCAGAAAAAATCTTTAGTGTTATATATTAGAAAACGTCAACAATTCATTTCAAGGTGTTTTAAGTTGTTTTGCATGAAAGCAAGTTTCCTAAGCCACAAGAAAAAAGCAAACTCATGAATATGGCTCTAGGAGTAGTGAAATAATTCGTTTTACAATCAAAAGGTATTCATACCTAACCGTATCTCTATCTTTCTTTGGTTTTCTAAAAACTCAAATCACAAACAGCAATTTATGCACTTGCGTAAGGATTTCAGCCGATTCGACAAAATATTTCAAAATAAAACTGAAATTAAAAAAAGTATAAAAATTTAAAAACATTCACATTCGATGACACACTACCACAAAAACGTCCTGTGCCAAATATCAGATCCCACTGGTTGAAACGGACCATTCGCAATAGTGTTTTGACTTAAACGAGAGCACTTAAGAGATTTAAACCTCTGGCCCTGAGGTCATCAAGGTCCAAGTTAACATGTACAAGTAGCATTTTGATCCCTTCATACTATTTATTGATAAATTTGTGTTGGTGGTGTTCAAATAATTAAATTAATAGTGGGAATCTTTATATACACCAGGATTAATATATTTAGGAACAAACACCTGAAATACTAAAAGAAATGATGTTTAAAGCCAAACTCCTCCATGTTAACTTGGGCCTTGATGTCATCATTCTGAGATTCAGTTTTCAAACGAACACCCATAAAATCATTAAAATAGCAGCTATCTGTCTAAAATTTTGCATACAGGCAGATTTTAATATAGTTTCGATTGAGATTAATGTTCACCAAGTGCTGTTTTAACAACAAAACAAAAAAAAATCCCTTTAAATATTCATAAAAAATGTCATCCATAAATTCACTGCAGTCTTTAAATAAAAAAGAGGGCTTGGGGAATTAACAGCACACATCAGGACCCCTGATACCACACCTCACAGTGCTCGAACCTCCACCCTAATCAGCATATATGAGATGAGGTGGGAAGCATTGCACACAGCAATGACCATTTATTTCTAAACAGACTAAAATAATCTAAGCTGTTTAGCATTTGATCATCAGATGACCAAGCACCAGCTTTAGAACAGCGATCGGACCTTGTCCACAGGTCATTAATACATTCATAATGATTAAATCACAGTGAGCTTTCTGCTCATATGGCAATCTTATACAACACACATATGTGCCCTTTCAAAAAGTCGCACCAAATCCCATACGACACTCAAGACACATGTTTCACAAAAAATATAAAAGACTGAGTCTGGATAGACAATGAATTCTACAAAGTGTATGAAATCTCTAAAGGCACAATAAGATTTTTAAAAGCTTTGTTCTGGGCGAATTCGACAGCCTAATATAGCTACATTATATTTCTGGACGATCATGTGATCTTTGATTAGCTGGCGCGATGAAAATCACCCCGTTTTCCTCCTGTCTTACTTAAAAGTCTGATGTCTGTAATAACGATA
Organism: Neosilurus hyrtlii; assembly: GCA_028564935.1. Classification (NCBI taxonomy): domain Eukaryota; kingdom Metazoa; phylum Chordata; class Actinopteri; order Siluriformes; family Plotosidae; genus Neosilurus; species Neosilurus hyrtlii. Next base: position 20,953,859 of record JAOUQZ010000002.1, read on the forward strand.
TCGCGACTGACTGCCTTACACATGTCATAGAGCGCCAGCGCAGCAATCGACACCGCAGTCAGAGCCTCCATCTCCACTCCAGTACGACCGGTTGCCTGGCATGTTGCCAAGACAACAGCCACATTCTCTTCTTCCAGCAGTTTCACAGTGACAGAGGTGTGGTCAAGAGATACAGGGTGGCACAGAGGAATGAGGCCAGATGTTTGCTTGGCGCCCATGATGCCTGCTAGCTGCGCAACCGCCAAGGCATCACCCTTAGCTATCTGATTGGCACGGACCAGGGTGAACGCCTTGGAGCCTAGATGAATGCGGGCGCCCGCTGTGGCAGTACGACGCGTCACTGCTTTATCGCCAACGTTAACCATTGAGGCTCTGCCGTGTGCGTCAGTGTGGGTCAGCTGCTCAGAGGTTTTCTCTTGCTTCGCGGCGTCACATGACGCACCACAGCCTTCGTAAGCATCCTTTTGGTTGTGACACTGCCTTACATTCTGGAGCATCATGTGTTTCTGTTTGGGGATTAAAGTGCTAATAAGAGAGGTGAAGAAAGACTGGGTGTCCCTCGACGAGTTGTGCCTGAGAAAGCCAACAAGTCTGTGTGCGTGTCTGAGGCGTGCGAACCTACATGTGCGTGTTTTAGAACTGGAAGCATACTCGAAATCAGGAATTGCATTACTACAAGATTCTTCAGGAAAAGCCTGCCTGCTTCCCTGATAGACATGGTAAACATTGTGTGGCTTCTCACGTGCGTGAGAGCTGCCGGGGTTTGTAGGAGCTGGTGCATTCATGAAAAAAGTGCAGTTGCTTAAGTCCTCACTAGCTTGGCCACCATGGTGTAGGTAGGATGGGTTCTTGATGTGTGACAAGGCTCGGTCTGGCAGAGGCGTCTGGTATGGAGAGAGCGGATGCCACTTCTGCTCACTTCTCAACAAGAGCGCAGGCCGGCTGCCTTTATCAGCTGAGGAACAGTAAGAAAGGATGGAAAAGTCAGCGACTAAACATTGCACATGGTAAGCATATGGATTAAAAGAATTCCCTTCGAGGAGGTACTACATGTGGGTTAAAAATGCCTCAAAATGCTGTCTACTGTGCTCACCAAAGAAAAGTGTACCACCTCGAGAAGACAAGTTCGATCCCACTACTATCCGTGGCCAGGCGTGCGGCTGCGTAATACGGTTGCGGTCTCTGGGAATGAGGGATGGAATTTGCTCTTTTCTCTGTCAATTAGATCAACACTAGCAGATCATGGGCGTCTGTGAGCTCACGCATACAAAGGTGGCAGGATATCGCTATCATCCATGTGTGTTACACCACCCCAATCTTGCATGAGCAGCAGTTCAATGCACAAAGCTACTGACGCCCCCTGGTAGGTAGCTGTCATGTGACAGGGTAGAGAGGCCTAATGGGTGAGATGGGCAATTTGACTAAATTAGGAAGAAAAATCTGACATTCACTCACAGTGTGTGATATTTCAATGAGATGAACAGTATCTGAGCAAAGAATTTAGCCTGTTTCTGTTCATCAGTTTTAAAGACTTGTTTTAAGTGATAACTGCTTAAAGGTCTATTACGTACAGCTGCGTCACCCACCAATGAGGATCATTGGCCGGTTCTTCATCTGGGATATACTGAACATGCCTGTGGAGATACAGAAAAACAGAAGCACAAACAAATTGTGTTTGTATACGACTGACTGGATTGGAGACTAATCTGAGAAGACAGATTCCACAGAGCTGCATGAAGTGTGGACCATATCAAAACTGGGGAAGACAGTGAGCTTCTTATAAATAGTAAAAAGAATGTTAATGAGATATATATCAGACAAGACAGACAGAGAGGAGACGGAAGACAGATGAAGCGTGTACCGGCGTGCTGTTTCTTCTTCCGTCCCACTGCAGCACCAATTATCTGTAGAAGTTGTTCATCAGATGCTCCAGAGCGCAAACAGTCTCTCAAAGACACCTCAGAGTTTCCGAACAAACACACCTGCGACACACACACACAGTTTACAGACCAAAAGAATATACATGACATGATATGACAATACAAAGCATAACACATTTTAAGGACCACCTCAGCCGATCTCACACACACACACAAAAACATACCTTTAAGTTGCCATCAGCTGTGATGCGCAACCGGTTGCAGGAGCCACAGAAATGATCTGACATGGAGGTGATGAAACCCAGCTGGCCTTGAAACCCTGGGACTCTGAAAGCCTTGGACCACACACACACACATCAATGGATTAAACCATGACCAAACACACTATGGATGCCAGAATCACAAGGAACTAAGGTTTATGATCTGCATTTAAGTCATATAACTAATATTCCATGCACCTCAACTGTAATGTGTGATGTTTGACCTTTGCTTTAATACTAAGAAGAGCTTCGAGTCCCCAACATGGTGCAAACTATAAGCCTCAACTTCCTTCATATCCTGTCAGGATAAAATAAAACCTAATATAATTATGATAATTCCCCAAGGATAGCATAAGTATAGTGGACACACAACAATAACAGGCAGAAGGCATGCTGTGCTTTAAAGAAATACTTAAAAATTTAAATATAACTGCTTATTATTCCCAGCATTTCTCCATGATTTAATCATGGCCAATTTCCACCCACTCAGACTCTTTTCTTTTACATGCCGGCTACTACGTGAAGCTTTTTAAACTGCTGTTCAGGCAACATGGGGTCAAAACACACTCTGAGGAAAGCGATATCTGACCACTTCCTCATGCGTGAGCTTACAGACGCCCAATAGTTAGTGTTACCGTGATAGGTCAAAGAGCATATGCCCCCACCACCAACTCTCCTTCCCTCCCTCCCTGTGAGCATAGCATATTTCACTCCTATCCACGGTTGGTTGTAGCATCATCAGCAATTCCATGCCGCCATTTAAATTTGCCCTTGTAGTGAGTTCCCAAGGGATGTCTGCCGAAGACGAGTAAATGAGTGAATGAGATTAGAGCTGCGTGGCTTTGCATATTTCTCTCTGCAAGCTGAGGATTTGATGTGTAATTTATTTTGTATAGCAATACACAGCTGTACATGTTTAAGCCAGTAGAACTGCAGCACAGGGAAGCATCATAATTAGATACCAGTCTTATGCTAAAGTCCTCTGTTCATATAATCCTATAAAGTCGACATAATGGAAAAGTTATGGTGGAAATGATTTAATCAAGACTGACCTTGGCAGTCCCAGTCTCATCCCCAGGAAGTGGCTCTAGACTGGGCCATCGCTGCTTAATACGGTCTAGCATCTCTGCATAACTCACCATCTTCCTGAAGTTCCACTTATTGCCTAAAGACGGCACCAAAATGAAAGGACGCGGTCACTGTGCACAATATATACAGTACACCAATCACACTGGCTTTACAAGTAGCCAGTAAATACCCATCAGTAGGGATATAACAAACTGATTAAGAAGATTACCATCGAAGGGCATGTACTCTATGAAGCGCACGTCTAGAGGTTTCCTTTCAGTCAGAGTAACAAAGTCCAGCAGCTCGTCTTCATTCAGACCTCTCATCACCACGCAGTTCACCTGTGACCAAAAACAATTTAATACTCTTGAGTATCTGACGATAGACTACTTAACACTCTGGACATCTGACTGGAAGTTATTTAATGCTCTGGCAGACTGGTTGTAGGCTGGAAGATAATCAGTGGGCAGTGCATCTGACTGTAGGTTACTCGACACTGGAAAAAAATGCTAAATCTGCTATCTGTTAATTCACGTCAACCTTTCTTTAACTGATAAAAGTACAAAGAAAAAAAATTACGTTCTGTTTACTAACCCTGGGTTTACACTGTTGGGTTTACATGACGTCAACAATCTGTGAGAATAGTAAAGAGCGTGGGGGGGTGGGACCGAATCGATCTTGAGGGAACAATTATTACAATTTATTACGATTTGACACCAATCGTGATAGAATGTGGGAATCGTTGTACAACATGATTCCTTCAAGTTTCATCTCTTGGATGCACAATGCCTCCTTTTTATACCCCAATTGTGCTCCAAGCCTGGTCATAAATCATGGAGCTCAATGGACCATGAGGAAACACACTTAACTGTGGCGTTTTTTTTGTTTAATAAATATAAACAAAGCTAGAATTTGATGACTCTGCGACACACTCAAAAGAAGTTTGGACAGACGCACGTTTGCCATTGTCAAATATCACCTTTCCGTTTATATTTATTAACATCTTTTAGTTATTTGCTAACCAAGGATACTAATTGTTGCGGCCTTAAAATTAATATTTGTTGTCCATTCTTACTTGACACACTTGACTTCAGCTTCACAAAAGCCTATGATCTCTTCTCCACTTAAATTATGTAAAACACATTTTTAATAAGCTGGTCCAGCAACAGGCCAGTCAACCACAGTATAAAGCCACACTGCTGCAGCTTATGTAGAATGACACAAGCTGTTGTTCTACTGAAACATGCATGGATTTCCAGTAAGAGGAGTTGCACTGGGCAACATATGTCTCTCGAAAATTCCAATGTATGCCTCCACAGCAATGGTACTCTGATACATATGCAACTCACCCATGCTGTGGGCACTGATATACCCCTTTTACATCACAGGCTTTTGCCTGGATGTTTGTTTTTATCTTTGGCTCAAAGACCTCCATGTCTTTCAGTCTATCTAAAATAAGCTCTGGTCCAGAAAACTTAGCAGTGTCTGTACAGTGAATTGATGTATGGCTTGCTCCTTGCATAATACAGTTTCAGGTTCCATTTTTGGATGCAGCAGACATGTGTATATGTTACTGTAACCTAGCGGTTGCTCAGGATGTGCCACCTGCGAGCTCAAAGGTCATATACCTTTAACAGTGGATTTGGACCTTGCCCTTATTACACTCAGATGTGTCCAAAGTCCCTGAATCTGTTCACAATGATACTGTAGATGCTAAAAGACTTAAATTCTCTAAAATTTTGCTTTGAAAAATATTCCTTTTGAAATGACTAACAAGTCTGTTAATTTCGGCTCAAAGGGGTAAGCCCTGACCCATCCTTGCATACACAAGCTAGCGTTTGGTGGATGCTATTTTTATACCCATTCATAATATCATAATATTCTGTAAACTTTTAAATCTTGTTTTAACGCTGTTCTTAAATTGAAAACTTTTTTTATGTGTTACAGGCATCAAATTCTACCTATGTTTATATTTACAAAATGCAATTCCGTTTTTTTAGTAAAAATGCTGAAAATCTTTGTACTTTTATCAGTTAAATAAAGGATTATGGAAATGAACCAACATTTCTAGAAATTAGGATGGTATATACTATTTAAATAAATTTTCAGTGTAGAAACAATGTCGTCTAAGCAAATTTCATCTAATTTAACATCTTAATAATCCATGATTTATACATTTCCTTATATTTACACATTTATACAGTACCTTAACTGGATTGTACCCCAACTCAATGGCTTTATCAATACCTTCCATCACTTTATGGAACCCTGTAGGAGAAAATGTTTTTACATTAAACCAAGAAGCAAATAAACATATTTACAGTTCATTATACAGAAAATTGGGGAAGGGGTGAGAGGTGGGACTAGATAACATTTGTAATAAAATCCTGTCACGGATCCACACTGTATATTTAAGTCTGGAGGTACATCTGGGCACACCAGTTGCTCATTTCTACTCCTCCAAAAGGGTAAGACCATTATTAACACACACAGCAGGTCTATTGTTCATAAGAAATAATGAAACTGATATAAAACATCATACAGCTTTAGCATAATTCCAAGAATCATGTTCTTAAAAATATAAAAAAACCTACAAAATAGTTCAAGACCAGTGCCTGTAATGCATCTTCAAATTGTATTTGTTCTCTTTCTATTGATGCACAAACCAAATCAGGATAATAATGATGAATCAGCTGTATTAGAGGATTAGAGATACTAAATATACTTGGGTTTGAGATTCTGGCACTAGCTTGTACCTTTCTCACTATTTGCCTCTCCATAGCCGTGTATATATACATTTATAAAATAACCATATGTGGGGGAAAAAGTGGAAGAAACTTTGCTCTACATGTTCCCAATGTTTTCCTGTGAACTGCTGTTATTTCTCCTGAGCCCCACTGCTCCATCTGTCTACAACACTGAGGGATCCACCACCCAGTGATCCAACAGTCTGCCAGTCTGATTTTACAAAACTACATTACAACAAGGTTAAAGAAATACAACCTGTCTATAACAGTCTCTGTGCTGCATCCCTACCATTTAAATGACAACTACAAACGATGGTTACACTGCAAAAACTTAAAACCAATCATAATGAACAAATTAAAGCCAAGTGTTGCAGTAGTCAATAAATAGTTATGTAACACACATTCCTAGAGCACTATCATAAATTCTTCAGTCTGTATTATTTATCCTTTCAGAGATGGGACTATGTTTTCTATAATTAGCATAATTGAGTGTAATTATTGATTTTTTCATTATTAATGGTTATTAATGGGCTGTTTCATAATCAGGGTATATTTTTGGGTTTACAGTAGCTCAAAATTAAAACTCTTAGTTTGTGTGGTTTCTTGTTACCAGTAACACCTTATGAGAGTAGAATATTTTTTGTGAAGTATCAGGGCTACAGGTGTAATGGTGTCTAGTTTGTATGAAAATACTCCTCCAAAAGTAAAAGTTAGTTAGTAATTAGAAGTGCAAATCTGAATTTTATCAGGTAAAAGCTACTATTTGTACTACAGCGGCGAGAAATTAATTCTGTACCTGGTCAAGCAATATTTTCTTCTAATAACACTATTAGAATTGAGAAAAGATTTCAGGGACTACTCTTCCTCCATTCAACAATAAACAAGAGACAGTCATAAAGTATGCAAGTGCCTACCTAATGGGGTCCCTTGTATAATTTTTAAAAAGACAAACCTGACCATAAAAACAGCCCTAATACTGCAGGCTTGCCAACATTTATAACAAGAAAATTGTAGCAGGCAGATAAAAAAAACAATAGAAAGTGGGGTTCGCAACCGAGTGTGAAGTGACTGGGATGAGAATCAGCACCTCCAAGTCCGAGGCCATGGTTTTCAGTCTGAAAGGGGTGGAATGCACCCTCCGGGTCTGGAATGAGGTCTTGCCCCAAGTGGAGGAGTTCAAGTATCTCGGGGTACTCCTCAGATGCCCTCACAGTTTTATCTCATTTATATTACTGATGGCTAAGGGCCTTACACAAGGGCCCAGCAGTGGCATCTTGGCAGCTTGAAGCTGCAACTTCTTGATCGGTAACCCAAAGCATTAACCACTAAACTAACACTGGTTTATGTCGAACTGCAAAGTGCAAACATTATACAAATGTTACAAGATTGACAAATCAACAATATCAGGAAATATCTGATATACCTAACTTATCGGAGTAACATTTGCTAGTTGTTGTTGCTCCTATATATGTGCAGAGAGACCTAAAACATTAGTATAGGAAAGAAAAAGCCTGATGAACTGTACTTTGTCTTTTTCTTTCCAACCAAACAGATCACAGTCCTGCCATCCTGTTTTCTGTTGGCTTACAAGACAAATGCTTGCAACTTCACAGGTCAAAGGTCACAGAGAAGAAGCCAGCATGAAGAAGAAGTAACCCTGTCTTTTACATCCATATTCTTTACCGAGCCAGCTTTGGCAATAAAAGCAGAAATGTGGATTTTGCTTTGGAATGGAATTCAAAATCATAAATGTTACTAAACCATAAATATTGGCACCTCTGAATACATTTGTAAATGTCTCTCATCATAGGTAAATAACTCTTCTAGTGTAAACAGTGTAGCTTTGAATCTCTTTTCTAATATACTACATGACAAATCAACAACCCTGTTAGACTGTCTATTACAATTACAATCATTTAGATGAATGGGTCTTTTATTGTTGCTAGTGTGAAATTCTTGTGGAATCCAGTGTACTGATTCAGTGGATAGATATTAGCGTTGGGAGTCGGAAATGCTTGAGTTATTTATTTGTAATTTAAAGAGGATTTTTGTCTGCACAGATAGAAATATGAACGCCGTGCATGCACAACACACAGTTAAAGAGTACCAGTGTTGGTCTTCCTTACGCATAATTTGTGCGTACATAACACGTTTAAGCGATACAGGCCTTATTTTTACATAAATAACCATAAAAAGCACAAAAATGCGTAATTTTATCAAGAGCTGAACCAATGTGGAACAACCATTTTTTCCCCGGAAGTGACGTGAACTCGTGGGGCCGGCAAGCAAGTAAACAAGCAGTGAACAACGCTTCTCCCATCCATTATCATCCTTTGATTTACTCAATTCTGTAGGAACAGCGTCCGGTTTTAGACGTAAAAGTTTGGGCTTCGTGCCAAATAATTCTGCCTGGAGGTCACGCAGATAGCAGGTTAGGTTGAAGTGGTACGGCCTGTGCTGATGTTATGTTATGTTTTTTACGATTTCTGTGCTTGTTTGTGATAGCCGCATGCTTTGCACTCCACGATTTTCCTGGCGACACAGCTCAGCAATCGCTTATAGACACTTAGACTGGTGTCTACAGCCCGGTCAAAACAACAAATTCACGACACGACCAGGGCTGGAACGGCCAATAAAGAAGGCAACATTTCACTGCACCTGCTTAGTAGCAGTAGCAGCACTCACCGTATTTGACCAGAACTGCTGATGTCATACGTGATTGCTTTAAAGAGCTAATAATAGAAATTCACCACAGGTACCCTTTAATATGACACTCCAGAAAGCAACTAATAAACATGCTACCAATAATAGACATGCTGGCAAGTGAGCATCTTGAAAGTAAGATTTCTTGTTGTTGTTGTTTGAAAATATGCCAAAATAATAAATGAAAAATACTCAAGCCAAAATATTTCAATTCTCGATAAATTCAGAAATGGCTCCTATCAATAAATTGCTCAAGCTTTGGCTCCATTGTCTCAGGACTAGTATATCAGGCAGAAAAACCTTGGATATATAGTGCCATCTTGTGGTTGTGTAGGATATAAATATAAACTACCACTTACCTGTTTGCTCAGCAGCTTACAAAACACTAAAGCTTTATTTTCTCAAAGAGAAAGACAAACTGTGTTTAAGCTCACCTCTCCGTCTAACGATGAACTCGAACTTGGCTGGTACTAATGAGTCCAGACTGACGTTGAGTAAGTTCACTCCAGCTTTCTTTAAACTGGGAAGCAACCTTGCAAGGTTAATGCCGTTAGTAGTTACAGCGATGGTCTTCAAACCCTCCATTTTCCGCATTTCCGCTGAAGGCATACAGACAGTGAGAAAAATCGAACAGTCCAGATCCTTCCATTAGAAATGTTTTAATATTTCCATAAGTTTTACTTTTATGGCTACCTGCTCTGTAGAGCAAAGCGGTGGGTTGTTGTTTTTTTGTCATGATAAAGTATATCACAACATATAGCTGAGTTTTACAGTGAAAATGTTTCAGCTGCAAATGTATAAATTATCATCACCATTATCATTATTACCAATGATATGAAGGACATCAGGGCGGATAAGAGGTTCTCCTCCGGTCAAGCGGATCTTCTCCACCCCCTCACGCACAAACAGTCGAGCCAGCGTCAGCACCTCCTCTGTAGATAAGAGCTTTTCTTTTGGACTCAGCGTCACCCCTTCCTCTGGCATACAGTACTGACCTGAGGCAAAGCAATAAAACTCAGGTCCCAAACAAACCACACAATGAATCAGATTATCAGGGTTACACCAGGATGACATTATTCACCTGAACAACTTACTACACATGATCATGTGTTTATATTGCTGCTATTTCCTAATAAGCAAGTTAAATTGGACAAATAATCATTGTATGCGTTCTCAGGAGCCTGACTCTGCATCAAGTCACATCAGACATCCACGGGACTGATTAATAGGAGATGCAGATGATTTGTTTACAGTTGTGACATCATACTATGTAAACCACAAGCTAATGGTAGGCAGAAATCAGTAATTCAGCAGGCGTAAAGAGTGGCGTACATGTAAAATGTTTGTCGGATTCGCATTATCTCACACAGCTCTCCTATTGCGAAGGGAAATGTCTGTTGCCTGACTCGTACTTTCTTTCGGCTGGATGGTCTGACGACCTGTGATTGTAGCCCAACATCACATTCACAGACATTAACATTTTGTATGATTCACCGTCTGTAATGTTTATCATCGTTGCTGTTGCTTTTGCCAACCATAGAGCACAGGATGTACCACATGTCAAAGCAGTGATGTCATACAAGCTTTTTCCTCTATTCTTATAACAGCATGGACACATGTTTTATCTGTTACATAATTATGAAATTTAAAAAAAACAGGTTTAATAGTTTTATAACTGTTTTATTAATAATTTGCTAGTGTGCATGCTTTCTAACATCAGCACAACTACAAACACTTGCACATGCATACTTACTCACTCACTCATTTGCCAAGCCACTTAATTCTACCAGGGCTGTGGGGAGGCTGGAGCTTATCTCAGCCGAAACAGGGAAAAGACAGGGTACATCCTGAACAGCTCACCAATCCATCACAGGACAACACACACCACCATTCACCCTCACATTCCCACCCAGGGGCAAATTGGAACAGACAGTTAGCCTAATGTGCATTTCTTTGGACTGTGTGAAAAAAAACAGAGAACCTGGAAGAAACCCACGCAAGCACAGGGAGAACATGCAAACACCACACAGAAACACCCTCGCTGAGCCCAGGACTCAAACCCAGGACCTTCTTGCCATGAGAGAGAAGTGCTAACCACTACAACACCGTGCACATGCTATATACAGTATTACTTGTCGTGTTCTCTACCTAAAAACTACTAAACTGTTATCTTGTTATTATATTCAAGCCGAGTCACGAAGGTCAGCAAGAACCCTTTTTAAAGAAATGATCCAACTCACAGCGGAGGTTGCATTTTTCTGTAAGGGAAATCCGCAGATAACTGTGTCTTCTTCCAAATGTGTCCGTGAGGAATTCGGAGAATGGTAAGACATCCTTTAAAACCCGCCTCTGGCCACCTGCTACAGTTAAATCCTAAATATAACGAGAAAGGAGATAGAAATAACTGCAAGTGAACTCAGGGTGTTTTCATAATTGTATTATTACAAATTACAATGAAGAAAAACATTGGGCCCAACATACCACCTGTCACTTTCACCACTGACTGAATCCAATTTCATCTTAAACAGCAAACAATACCCGAGTCATTTTTAAATGAGTTCAGGGGTTATAACTACAGGGGTTTTCTTTTCTTCACAGATAAAAAAGAAATAACAAAAAATAAATAAAACTTTATAAAATTATGTGATAATGTATAGAGGTGTTATTCCATGTTAAAATCAGCAAGGGGTTTTATGTGTGACCCTTAACCTTTGAACAAGCCTCAGTGTTAAAGAGTAACAGGTCTAGTGCATAGAAAACAAGCCAGTTCTTTTTTTTAAGCATAACCTTTTTACATTATAATAACTATATTACTTTTACACTGTATAAACTCATTATTATTCAGAAATATGCATAATCATATCCATTTACACATTTTATTAGAAGTTCACCATCTAGACATGGTCATAGTTACAGGTTCCATTAAAACACATCTGCATTCAAGTCCTCCTCTATAATTACTGTCGTATGACTCAGTTTTAATAGCACCATGGTCACAAAGCAATCCTGCTGGTAAGATTTAACAGTAAGGCAATTATAAGTCGGACTTTAAAAATGTTTGTAGAGAATGATAAGTGTTATGATTTCTATACCAGACCACTGCTACAGACATACATCACATCAAATGCTCTGGAGGACCACATGTACTCAAATCAACTAACAAAAACAAATCCAGTACATTTCCATGATTTAAAAATTGACTTTTAATACCAGCATCCTGTGCAGAAAATAAAACCCACCATTCAGAAATCCCAATCAGAAATCATTGAGGAATATTATTTCTAATATTAACTCTAATTTTCACGTGAATTATAAGGTTAAGTAGTACTAATAGTAATATAATGAAGGCTACAGGGTTTCCATTTCTATGGGTGCACCTTCAGCGGTTAGAATTGGCTATGGACTTTTTTTTATCAAAAGCAAAAAAAATTATTTTAAAATTAACATTTTTTATATATTTTTAATAAACAGCTGTACATAAAGAGTAATAATTTTCAGTAAGCTGGTCACTAGATATGTAAGAACTACTCACTGAGTCCTATGAAGCAAAGTGCCCTGTTAGCTGTGCCAGCTCCGCCGTGCATTGCCATCAGTATCACTGATTCTTTAGCTACTTTTGTTTCAAAGCCTTTATAAGCTTTAAATTATACATTATTCCACATATGTGGAAAATTACATGTAAATCTATTGTATGGCACATGGATTTCTAAGATCCACAAAGTGTCCGATCTCCTTCATAATGCTCGTGTAACCAGCCACGACCTGATTAGCATATACAGAATATACCTTTCTTTATTCTCATCAGAAATAAAAGATATAAGAATAACTTCTATTTGTAATGAAGACCCCTGCTAAGATCCCTGCTAAGGCAAGGGCAAGGTCTTAACCACAAGTGCCTCTGTCCACCCAGCAGTATAATCAGTACCTGTAATTACTGGGAAGGTAACCTGCCATTCCATCCAGGAGGGGTTGAACCTGTATTGCTTCATGCTACAGGAATCGGGATAATCTCCAGCATGACGGGCCGGTAAGGTAAGTCTGTTGGGCTTTTACATCCGAGCCTAGTGGCCGGTGCTTATCCCTGGTTTCTGTAGCAAGAAGCGACTAGGACTTCAACTCCTCCTGGATTGGACTCTAGTCTATTGGTTACCCCAGTATTTTTACTGTTACACATTTATACTGCTGGGTGGACAGAGGCACACTTGTAGTTAAGAGCACGGTGATTCGAACCCATCTCTCGATCGTGAGCCCGGCACCCTAACCACTACGCCACCAGATGGGCCGGTGGGCTCAGTGTAAAAAGCCCAACAGACTTCACAGTAACTTTTTACTTCCATTACTGTGAAATAAACCTGGATAGAGGGATGCTCCTAAAAAGCTCCTGAAGGGGTTTATTTTGCAATAATTACCAGATTGCTGTGTCATTTCTCTTATATAAATTATCTGTTTTTAAGAAATTAATGTGGTGTAGTCAATGCTTGAGATTTTAGGAAAATTAGTTAACTATACACTACCTAAAAAAAGGAGAACATTTGGAAAGTTTGCACTGCACTGTGGGATACTAGGACGCGCGCATTAATATGAACCTGCGATTTGCCTTGCAGCCGGAACTACTCTTACAGAAACTGTATGCTGATGACGTCACTGATGTTGCGTAATCTTAGCCCCACATGAAACACAGCATGACATACACAGAGCAGACATTATCATAGCAAAGCCAAAGTAAGAATGCAAGGAAAGTCTCCAGTATTTCGGCTTGTAAACGTGATTAGTTACATGATTAGCTGCTTTTACCTGCTCGGACTGGTGTTTAATGCTGACGCTCGTGGCCGCAGCGCTGGTGAACGGTGAAGCGCGCGCCTCGGTCGGTTGGACCTGATGTTCTCCCCGAGTTGCTCTGGAATAATGTTTCCATGCCTGCTTTCTGGAGGACACTATCCGCAGAGGCAGAAGGGCATTAGTTGAGAAAAGTCGGCCACGCGGACCGCTGTAAAAGGCCATGTCATCCCAGAGTTCCAGCACCAAGTCTGAAGCCTCAACTCGGCTTGTGCGCATGCGTGAACACGCACTAGTTCCCAACTGCTGAAGCCCAGGGAGGGGCGAGACTCCATTCGGCGAATCAGCTGTGAGAAAGTCACAGTGCATCATGGGAAACGCAGTTCATTTGTAGTTGTGGGGGGAACTAAAAAAGAAAAGTTTCTTGGACTCAGAGACCCTCGGTATTGCACATAAGAAACAAATATTACACATAAAATAACATTGGATAAAAATGCAATCATTTCTTAAACCGCCTAATCCTAATTAGGGTCGCAGAGAGGCTGGTGCCTATCTCGGCCGACTCGGGGTGAGGGTGGAGTACACCCTGGACAACTCGCCAGGCCATCGCAAGGCAGAAACACGCTGACAGCAATCCAATGGCCTACTCTTTTCAAATGATAGCAATGGTTCTTTTACATGCCTTTCCCCACAGACAGTGAAAGACATGACTGGCCTTTGATAACCCAGTTAGCTCCACTGGGGGGACAGTAGTGACAATTTGGTGATAGTGGGGCTTGAGCTCCTGACCTTCGGATCAGTAAGCCGGCACCCTACCACACCCATTGGTTGGCGCCCATCTCAGCCGACTCTGGTACACCCTGAACAGCTTGCCAGGCCGTTAAAGCAAGAAAAAATATAAAGTAAAAAATTACACTATATAAGTAAAAAAAAAAAAAAGAAAGAAATATAAACTAAAAGAAAATTGGATAAATACATAATACTAAAAAAAACTGTAGTGACTGTAGTGTAGAAGTAATGATGTGTGCATGAACAATGTTGTTTCAGCAGTTCAGTAGCTGGATGGCTTGTGGGTAGAAACTGTCCCGGAATCTGCTGGTGCGAGTCCGGATGTTCCTGTACGGTCTGTCCTATGGCAAGAGCGTGAAGAGTGTGTGGGTGGGGTGACCACCTTCTCTAAGATTTGCTAATATAAGTCCAGAGTATTACACCTCCTGTACCAGGTAGTATATTGGATCTTTGTACTACTTGGATGTATATGTATGTATATATATATATATATGATATCATCATTCTAATCATAGAAGTCTGGATAAATGTATGATATTAGGATACATCCGAGTTTTTTACAGTGGGGTATGTGAAGATGTGTTGACTAGATATCGATAGAATTAAACCAAGCTTAATTAAGTGTGGACAGGTGTTTTGTACCCCTGTGTTGGCAAGTAGGTAAAAAGCTATAAGGCAATTAGAGAATAAAAAATAATAAAAATTTGCTCAGCACCCTCCTGAAAGACTCATTTACAGTTGACCAGCTCCCAGCCACAGGTGATCAGTCAAGTTATTTTATTATCCAGCTTTCTGATTTGCTAAATAAATTGGTCAACAAAAGTACATCTAATTATATCAGTTGTGTTTTAATTTTTTGTTATGCTTTATAGCATATTACCATAATTCATTAGCATAAAGTTTAGCATAAAATGTCCCAGATTAGTCTATCTCACCCTATACTTCCTGTACCCCTCACCCTGAACAATTACAGGCATATGACAGACAGGATGTTATTTTATGAAGTACCACAAGAGGACAGTGTTTCCTAACCATCTTACTATTTACTCATGGGGGCGAATCTGTGGCTTTGGGTCTAAATGGAAAACTGTACCAGAGCAAACATGCCAATTCCAAAATGAGGCCTAGTTTCCCCCCAAGTAAACATGCTTTAAAGTATCAACCGTGCTCACTTGAAAGATGTGTTTCAATAGAATCCAATAAACCATTACTCAATTATTCATGAAAATAAAATCTTTGGCAACCCAGCTGAAATATCCAGTTTATCCTGGCAGCTGCCTAAACATGAGGCTGAACTGGTTGAACTGGGAGAAGGAAAAAGTGGCTGAATTACTACTGCTGCTAATGCTACATTCAAACATGATTTAAAAACACAACAGCAAAGAATTTAGAAAATCACAAACTTCATTTCCCTACCTGTAGTGTTTATCCTGTTTAAGGTCACAGGGAAGGTCGGGCCAATCCCAGTGCAAACTGACTCTGGGTGAAGGCAAGGTACACCATGAATTGCTCGCCTGTCCATCACAGGGCCAACACATACAACAATTCACACTCACATTCACACCCAGGCATAACTTGGGACAGCCAATTAGCCTAAGGTGCATGTCTATGGACTGTGAGAGGAAACCGGAGTACCCGGAGGAACCCACGCAAGCACGAGGAGAACATGCAAACTCCAGACAGACAAACGCCCTCATTGGGCACAGGGTTTGAACCGAGGACCTTCTTGTTGTGTGGTGGAAGAGGTAACAACTATGCCACCATGTCCCCTGAATATCTCAAATTTTACCAACTGGTAAAGATGGTCCACCACTGTGACCTGGTAGCTGGCTGGATTTTACTTATGTTATTAGATTTCTTCTTATGTGGTCAGATTCCCAGAATAAGCAGTAAACTCTTAAGCATGAGCACATTTAAATCCTAGCCTAGAGTCTGATCTCTGTTTATTAATTTTGTTCTGTTCACCTGGTATTCGAGTATGTAAAAAGTGAATATTGTGTATGATTTTGGAAAAGGTTTGCTTTCTTTTGCTTAACCTCATGGAATCTTGCAAGAGTTTGTTGCTCAAAATCACAGTCATACTGCATTAGTGCTGCGTCTGCATCTTTACATGGAAAAAACACCTATAACACGATGGTGATGTTTTATGAACTGTGAAACAATTATTAATTAATAAATAGGTGTTTATGTTCGCTGGATCATGTTGTGTATATTTTCACTGAAAATGAGCTTGTTTATAACCAAAAGATGGGTTAAGGGGATCTGCTCCATGTTCCCCAACCCCTATGTTCCCCAGACACGATGTTCCCCAGTACCTATGTTCTCCGGTCCTTATTAAGTCAAGTCAAGTCAAGTCAGTTTTATTTGTATGGCGCTTTTTACAATTGACATTGTCACAAAGCAGCTTTACA
>JAOUQZ010000002.1:20979908-20995792 GCA_028564935.1 Neosilurus hyrtlii
CTCCCATGGACTCCCGGTCACGGATGGCTGTGGCATCAACCCGGATTCAAACTTGCGATCTCCGGGTTGATAGTCGCACACCCTGTCAATGCGCCACTCGGGAGCTCGAAGGAGATTCATTTTAATCATAACATGGTAAATAATACTGCCCAGTGAGATCACTGTAATCTCCTCACCCTGCTGGTCAGTCAGGACTGTATTAAAAGTTATTCCATGTATTTGCCGGTCCCAAGTTTGCGGCACTGTCTAAACCTCCCTGCTGGTGCGGTAAAATCGAAAGGGCTTTTAATTGTGCACTTTCAAAGCACAGTGTGCTCTAATCCCTCCCCTGATGAGAGTCCGTTTTTCCCGACGATGAAAATAGGATGCCAGTCTCTTTTAGTGACGTGGCCTAAAAGCCTTTTGACTCAAACTAACCTCATTCCCGGTGAACTCCACTAAAAGCAGGCACGAGGGCGCACTTTCATCACCGGGCCGCGGAAGCACAAGCTTCATTGCAGGGATTGAAAGTTTGAGCGAGAGACTCTTTGTTTTTCAACAACCAGATTTGACATTTAAATGTTCGTGCTAAACTTGGCTTTCCATGGCTTCTTCCATGTTATTTTAAAAACAGCATGACTTTTCATGCCACTGTGTGTGTGCGTGTGTGTGTGTGTGTGTGACAGATCAAGACGGAGTAAGCTTTTTATTTTCTTTTTGCAAAAGACCAAGCTACAGGTGCTTTTTTTTTTCTTTTTTTAAGTTTGAACAACCAAGACAGGACAAAACGGCACAGAAGCAGGCTGACATTATTTAAGGCTTATAGTTTTAGTCTCACTATCATGATCTGTACCAGATGGCTTGAACATCTTGCTAAAGTTATACAAATATATTTGCAACTGGAACATATATAATCTGTTTAAAGTAGAAAAGGGGTCTAAAACTTTAGGCATCACTGAAGATAGGCTAAGCATATGTACAGCCTGGGAGCTCAGTATACTGTGTGTGAAAACAAACACTGTGGCCTGCTGTTGGAGGACAAGAATCAGGTTTCATATAACACCTTTTATCAGTTTATGGTTACAAAAAAGTCCTTATTATTGTGGAGAGATTTGGCGAGCCAGCCAGGAGGGTGAAATCCCTCATGAGAGTAAGCTGAGTACCAACTGTCCGCCCAGGCAGTGGGGACAGTTTACCTTCCAAGCATGCTTTTTATCTCTATAACTCTATCTATAGAGTAACCTTTAATAAAACAAAAAAATCATGATACTGGGAACAACACTGTTCCAATACTAGAGACACGTGCCATATATGTATGAATGCGCTGTTGCTATGGAAACCATAACATGTAAGAGCCATAAAGCAGTGATTTGAATTACAGCCATAAATTCTCTTGAAGAAAGCCAATCAGTCATAATTCCAGAGCATAGCAACAGTGTGATGCGGATGTATGTGATTGCACTTCACCCTTCAGGAAGACTGAATTAGATTAATATTAACTCTCGGCGTGTTGAAGTGGATTTATGGCATAAAACTACTCCTGCTTGCCAAACTGCATCCAAAGGGCAAACGTGGTAGGGAGGCAGACTTTGACCAGAACTCTGTGTTCAGATTTTTGGTCACTCTTCCACTGCATGTCTGCACGTTCCACACAAAGAAAAATCCAAAGCACTAAGAGTTTCAGTTTAGTAACTCAATTACGTACTTCATCTGTTTCTCCAGCACCTCCAAACGCCTCCATCGTTTTTGTAATTTTTTAAAGGATTCTATATCACTGTGAGATGTTTGTTTCTATGAAGAACTGATATGAGCTCCAGAGACAGAACGAGAAACTTGATGGAAGAGAAGTGAAGAGGTGAAAAAATGAATAATCTGTGACTCTAATTTTTATGCAAAAGAACATATGAGAAGAAATGCGTTTCCATTAGGTAAAAGAATTATGGGTGAAGAGGGGAAAAACCCGATTTACGGCACGGTTTCTTTCTTACATGCCGCTCAACTTTTGGAACGTTGGACAGAATTTTCCAGAAAGCATTTTGGGGGAAAATTCCTGAAAATCAGAGCATCAGAGCGTGTAGAGTGAACATTTCTAGTCACGTGTCTAGGAGTTTAATCAAGAGCGTAACTTTTGCTAACTTCCCAGGTTACCAACCCCAGCTTTAATTCTTTGTCAACAAAAAAAGTTGCAAATTATGTTTTTGGTTGGTTTGAGGGTCTTGAGACGATTTTTAATGAAGTCATTGTGAAAAACTTACTTTTAAATTCAAGCTGTGTGAAAGTAAAATAAGAAAATCTTCCTTCTTTCTGTCTCTCAACTTTTTTTCCCTCTCCCCTTTCCCCAAATCTCCATTTCTTTCTTTCCATCTCTCTCTCTCTGTCCCTCTCCCTCTTTGATTCCAGCCAACTTGTTTGAATGGATTTCCCACAATCCTTTGAAACATGAAGGTTGTGAGGAGGAAAAAAACAGAATCAACACTGCACTTCTTTCTCGCTCTCTCACACTCATTCTTACTCCATCTTACTTTCTTTACTCTTCCATTCATCCCACTATATCTCAGTAAGCCTAACCGTCTCTCCAACTCCCTTTCTCTCATCACGCACTTTCACCTTCTACAAAACTTTTTATCCATTTCACTATCACTGATCATCCATCCATCCATCTCTCTTTCTCTCTTCTTATCTTTTACCCTGGCTGTAGAAATGTAACAATAGTGATTGTTAAACTTCAATCTAATCTTCAGCCAGACACATTTTAATTCTATTTGGATTCTAGCCTTAAAGTTAATAAAGCTATTTCTGCTTAATGCTAGTCTTTAGTCCAGCTCCAGACAATCCTGAAGTGTTTAGATTTTTAAATTCCAGCTACATATTAAACTTTAACCCTGTTGATTTTAAATAAATGATAAAGTTTGTATTGTATTCCACCTCCATCAAATCTTTGTATTTTCTATTTTCTTCCCGTTTCCACAGGCCATAGCGAGGGGATTTTTAGACGGCTGTTTTTTTTTTTTTTCCATTTTTCGGAGCAAATGATTGCAAAGACGAATAAAAAGAGAAAAAGAATGATTTGCTCGATTGAACTGAATGTCCAGGATAATT
Organism: Neosilurus hyrtlii; assembly: GCA_028564935.1. Taxonomy (NCBI): domain Eukaryota; kingdom Metazoa; phylum Chordata; class Actinopteri; order Siluriformes; family Plotosidae; genus Neosilurus; species Neosilurus hyrtlii. The sequence goes on from JAOUQZ010000002.1 coordinate 20,982,987, forward strand.
ACTGCAGCATCAGCGATTTAATTTCTCTTTCCCTCCAGTTCAGTTACGATCAATGCGGTGACGTAAGTAACATCCATTACAGTCCTGCTTGTTCGTTCAGAGGAAAATATTTTTGCTTGTGCACTGAAGACTGAAGTATTAATCAAGTTTGAAGTGAACAGTCTGGACGTGAATGAGTCTCTTCAGACCGACAAGAGACGATGAGTGCGTTCCTACCTTTCAATCAGAACTGGGTAAAACAACTCTAACTCAAATGCTGAACCCTAACAGCTGGCATGAAGGACTGAGAGGAGCTGAGGATTCAGCCGAACATCCAATCACAGACTTCATTTAGCATTAGTATATACTACACAGGAACAGCACGATCTGATTGGTTTACCATCTTCAGTACAACAGACATTATCCCAAGTGGTCAATGCTTAAATCGGAATCGTTAATGGTTTGACACGGTCACTCGGAGCAGGCGGCATCATCATTGTCACACTTTAAAAATAAATAGTGAAAATCTTGTTTTAGTTTTTCTTGTGTACACGTGAGGTTTATACTGCAACATATACTTTAACTTAGGACTAGTTTAAAAAGATGCCGATACACAGCGCTTAGCAATGCTAGCGGAAAACACGGATCTCAAATGACCTGCCTCTGTCATGGTTTAAATATCAAAATAAGCCATAAATATAATTTAGTTTGCTTTTCATGTTCACACATTATCTCACATTCTATCTCATCATCTTCTAGCAACATCCATCTCAACCTCAGCGAAGAATCGTAAATCACTCCATCATACTGCTAAACTGTCGTCTTGATATACACTTGAAATATTGTTCCTTAGTTATTTACCAACACAACTGAAGGAATTTCACACCGTTCCTCATGTTTTCTTTGCAGACTAGTTGTATGGGAGCAGAGAAACCCTGTTCTGTCGACTTTAACGACTTGAATGATGCTCACTGAGAACTTCCATCTGAATGCACTATTAGGTCTTTTAATTCACTTGGCGTGCTTTTTATTCACAGTAATGGAGTAAGTGAGGCAGAATCCAATCCAAACACAGGGCTCTTAAAAAGAAGTGAAACAGTCAGGCTTGATGAGACAACAGTTCTGCAAAGTGCCAAGAGCAGTAGGCACAAGGCAATCGGGTAAATTTTAAAATATACTCTCTTCCTTATCTAATAATAAGAAAAATGTTAATATTTAAGTGTTGACTGGTGGTGGTTTTTTGAAGGGATTTTAAACTCTAATCACGAGTTGTGAGATAAATGTATTAGATTTGAGGAACATCTTTTATAATGAGGTCTGATCATCAATGACAAGGTCAAACAAGAGGACACAGTACATCCTCATTCTCAGGAGCATTTCTACAATACACAAGCTGTGAGCTGTACCTTCACTTCCTCCAACTTCATGGCTGAAGTGCCGTTGACCAAGGCACCTAACCCCCACCTGCTCTCTGGGCACCCCAATGTGTGTGGCAGCCCACTGCTCCGAGTGTGTGTGCTCACTTCAGATGGGTTAAATGCAGAGGCAATAATTTACCTTATGGGATTAATACAGTATATATCAAAATAAAAAAAACAAACAAACACACATGGAAAGCACAGGCTTCCTGCCAAGCTGAAAAAAATTACAGAATACACACAGCAACCCCTGCTGGACCTGCTGTAATACAACACTTTCAAAAAAAATCTCACAATGTTAAAGAATCTTTTAAAATATTCTTAGTTCCAGAATTTGATCCAGATCTTCTCCAAAATCTACTGAAACCTTCCAGTTCCAAAGCTACGCTTCGAGAAGGAACTTGAAAATCTGCATGAAACTATTTGTGCAATTCTGCAAACAAAAACGCACAAACTGATGGTAAAACATAACCTTCTTTGCAGAGATAGGAATCTGTCCACTGTGGTAAAGTCTGAGCTGTAAAAAAAAAAGAAAGAAAGAAAGAAACCTCCAATCATTTCGCTTGATTTTTTTCAGAAAAAAAATCTGACTGGCCAACTTGTCCTTCTAGCTATGCTTACATGAGCTCAAACATATTTTCAGAGCGCTTTAAAAAGTGCTGGCTTAAAAAAAAAAAAAAAAAACAACCTTGTCTCGTACAGTCTGCATTCTTTTCTTTCTTCCATCATAAACTCCCTATTTTCTTTAAAATGTTTAGTCAGGGAAGAAATCGTGTCCTGGCAGAAACAGCAGCTCCCAACATCGGAGTTGATATAAATATTTTCAGCTGAAAGCACTGGGGGAAAAAATGACGTGCGGTGAAGGCCTTCTGAGCCGATGACGTTAAGAGCTGTCAACACCGAACTTCATAGGATTTGTTTGGAAAATAAACGCTGCCAGGAGAGGAGGGCAGAGAACAGAGAGAAAGATTAAGCCAAAAAAAAAATTTAGGAAAAGACAAGATCCAGATTTAAATATTCAGAATATTCCGAAATGTTTCAAATACAAAATTCTACAAATTATAAACATTTATTAATCTCATAAAATTATTCAATTAATATTAAATTATCAAATAATTATACTTCATAGAACCATTTTATTATTAATAAAACTGTGATTTCTTTAATATTTCCTTTATTATTTGATCTGTATTAATATTATTGAATTTTCTTTACAGCGACTGCTTTTCTCCTTTCCCTCAGTGTGTACCCACAGATACAAGGACCTGGCTGCTATAGCAACATGTCAGTTGTTTACCTGGACTGTGGAGGTCACGTGATCAAGAGGGAGCTGATCTCTGAGTGTCACAGAAGCATGGCATGTGTGTGTGGAGTTCGTAGTGTTTTTACGGTGTGTGTGGGTGTGTGTGTGTGTGTGTGTGTGTGTATATTAAGTGTTATGGGAATGCACTGGTAACGGTAAGGACATTTTGCACTTTAGTAGTTGATATTTCCTGTAGTAAGGATTACTTGTGTGTGATTGGTAATGAAAATGGATTAAAAAGCTCACAAATAATGAAATTCATACGCTAACTGTCCTTAGTCACTGTTTTCAACTTAATGCATAAAAGTCTGTCTTTCTTTAGAAAATGTCCTCACCGGTACTGTGTATATTTTTTCTGAAAATGCCCACATACAAACACACACACACACACACACACACACACACACACACACACATATATATATATATATATATATATATATATATATACACACATACATACATACATACACACACACATATACATATATATGTATGTATGTAAATACATATACACATACACACACACATATACACACACATATACACACACACACAAATATAGACACTACTATCTTTTCTTGAAAAATGGATGTGCTTGTTGTTTTACAATGGAGCAGCAAAACATGCCAATAAAAGTGTTTTCATGAGCCAAACAGGATGCATGTAGTACCAAACAGGATGTAATGTTAACCTATCTCTTCTGGCAGTGTGAATTACTGATCAACTAAAAATCCATTAGCTCATCTGAAAGCTAATATGTTAATAACAAGTCGTGTCTTGTGCATCAGGAGCAGCACTCACAGTAAGCACAGTGAACAGTGAACAAAATGAACAATAGCAGACATGGAACTGAGGTTTCCAGTGGCACTGCCCTAACTGGTTTGGCTAGCTCCCTGCACTAGAATCGACTAAGCATCACACGCTAGGTGTTTTACCTTACATCATGTATGTTCCGAAATAGCAAAAATGAGTAACTTGAAAACCACTGAAAATGTGGTACCTGATCAAAAATTATTTCTGCACTTACTGGTATTTGATCATACATATTATTTGCAATTTTAGGAGAAACTAAAAGCACGATACACAGAAAACCATTTTGTTACAAGGTTCTTTTCATTTATAAAGTACCTTTAAATTAATAGTTATGATGCATATATTTTGTGGAGAAAGCTTTGTCCTCAGACCAACTTATGGACCATTTTAAACTTATGAGGATATCTGCCGCAGTCGAGAACAAATGAAGCATTGTTGTTGCTGACACTCCCATTTAGGGTAATTTACTGGTATACAACTTAAGTACAAGTTTTAAATTGGCAGTTCGAAATCTTATTGGGTTTATTGCGCAAGTGTGCTTCTCCCGTCTGCCTGAGGGGTTAAGCAAAGTCAGACGGCACGTCTAGACGGTGATAGACCATTCTCTTCCGTTTGAGTTCCGTGACTTCATGCCATCGGTATGAGGAAGAAGGAAACTAAAAGCAGAGTAGCCACCATGATTACAACGAAAGAGACAGGGCACAAGAGATCAAAGATCTGTGATTGTTCCTTATTTGGTGAAGTTTGAGAAGGATAAAGATAGCAGTGTGTAGGGTCTAATGGCTTGTGTGGTTTCCTCTTCAGACAATATCAGACATTCGGTCTTGCCCCCTTGCAGCACATTCCTCTCTTGTGACACTCGAGAGATGGCATTGTAGGGATAATTAGTTCAATCACAGCTTGTACTTTCTGTTAAAGGGGACATTCCCATGTATTGCCAGACAACAGTGGGATTTTAAAAAGCATAAAGGCCACACAAGTCTTGTGGTTGTCTACAGACAAGCATCTGATGGCTTGCAAGACGAAATACACATCTTTGGTGCAGCAACATAATGTCTACTTAAACAGGTAATGAAGCTGAAGATGAGCAGATGGAGTCTAGGTGCGGGAATATTCAGACATTGCAAAGACATTCAAACGATTCTTTCTCCCCCCAAGGTTGCTTTGACAAAGAGGTTTCTTTGCCGACGTTTTATACATTCACTTTTACCATATATGGTGAATGTGGTTTTCGGATTATAAAATAAGCGGGTAAACTCACCCCTTGTAGCATTTCAGTCAGCTCTCGCCTACGATTACGGCACTTAGCAGCAGCCAGCTTGTTCCTTTCTCGCCTCACTCTCCTTTTCTCTTCTTCCTCTGGTGTCAACTGTATGCACAACAGAAGCAGTGAGCTCTCACATAGACCAAAACAGCTTCTGACATCTATTTATCATGTATATAATATGTATATATGTATATAATACACTGGGTTACTCTATATGTGTAAACAACAACAATAAAGCCTTAAAAAAAAAAAATACAAACCTGTTCATCTCTCTTGCGTCGTCCTCGGGCGTCACCAATGGAACGGATTACTCCAGGGCGTGTGAGGCCTGTGTGGCCAAGAAGGCCTGGACCACTTGGCACAGAGAGGCCGTATGGGTGAGAGCGTGAGTATGGGTTAGACATAGATGTGATGACTGTGGGCTGGACCATCCACTGCAGGTCCTGGCTGGTGGTTATGGCATTAATGGTTGGAATAAAGGCACTACTAGAACCAGGCATGTCGACTCTATACTTCTGGAAAAAAGAGAGAGAGAGAGAGAGAGAGAAAGAAAGAGAGAATTAACATGATCAAAACAAAAAATTCTCTTAAAAAGTCTCTTCAAGCCATAAGCATTTCCATGCAATTTGTTTCTGAATTTTCAGATGACTCATTTCAGTTCGCGAACCCTTTATCTGCTTCATGCACTGTAGTCATCGCAGTGTAATGAATCACCACACGGTGCAACACTACTGACCGTGTTTCCCTTACTAGTGACACACTGTGTGAATTGTGGGAAAGCCCATATTATTTCCACACAGTGGTCTCTCAGGGTTAAGATAATGACCTTAGTGATGTATTGGGCAACAGAGTAGTTGCTGTATAGAAATGACACAGATTAGAGAAATAGGATTCACAGGATGACTCTCAGTGTGGAATCAGAAAGAAAATGTTCAGCACAAAGTAAAATCAAAATCAGTCTTAATGGAAAAATTCACAATTTTAAATATGTTATACATACTGGGTGACCCAAAATAAAACCCCAACATTTCAACGATATATATATATCGTTGAAATGTTGGGGTTTTATATATGGGGGTAGGTGGCTATAAAAATGTATAGCAGGCAAGATTAATACTAATGCGGTGGTGGTGGTGGTGACCATTCTAGGGTCCAATGGTTGTAGACCAATATATCCTTATGATACCCAAATATAATTGCTTTAACATACAATTTTATTTATAAATTTATAAATCACATTTTTATCCCGCTGACTAGTGCAATGCTGTTGCGAAAGGCTTGGACTTACTACCTCCACACCTTGAAACACATATTTTACTGAAACTTCAGGCTGTCTGAAATTCAAGTAAGAATTTATAAGCCACTCTCTTTCCCTGGAAGGAAGTTTGGCTCAGGGGTTAAAGTTGTAGACTACTGATCACAAGGCTTCACGTTGAAAGCCTAGCATCACCTTGATGTGCACTGCTCACTTTGGATAACGGGAGGGGCAAGAAAAAAAAGTGTGCCAAATGATCCGAGACAGCCGGCTTCATTCTGTACGACTGAGTCTTACCTAAAAAATGCATTTTGTTTATTCATCGACTCATTTTCACTCTTTCACTCTCATGCTTAGAAAGTAGAACTGCTTTGCATGAATAAGGCTGAAATGAGTTCTGATGGTCGATCGAAATGGGGCGACACTTTAAAAACCATGATGGGGTTGTTTCGCGTATACAGTGATTTTACCCTAGCTCCGAATGTTTCCTGAATAATCTGGGCCCACAGACAGACCAAAAGGACACCAGTTCACTTTAGATATTACAGTAAGGCCATGTTTACAGCAATGTTACACACATCCCTAACTTCTGCGATGGCCTGGCGAGCTGTCCAGGGTGTACTCTGCCCTCGCCCGGAGTCGGCTGAGATGGGCGCCCGAAATAGGATTAAGCGGTTCAGAATATGACATGACATCCCTAACTTAAGGACAACAAACAAACTCATATCATTAAAAAAGGAACCAATCTCGGAACCAGGTTTTGTTCATTAAATGAAACACCAGGAAGAGCAGTCTGTCTTCAACCTCCTGTTTTAAATGAATAAACAAACAAACAAACAAATAACTAAGAAAGATAACTGTAGTGTTCTATACTTGGAAAGAAAATGTATATGAATGTATAAGAGAGTGTAGTGTGAAGTGGTGTATGTCCTTATCTAGGTGCTGAGTCATGCTAAGGGCGAGCATAATGTTTATTCCAGTAAACCGGGAAGTCTATTATATTTAGAAATGCAGCGTTCCCGTGCTCCTCGTCACATCCTGCTTCCGGTGTGGAAGTTATATTTTACGATCGACGAGCACTCTAGTGGTTATGTAAATAAACACTCTTCTGTAGTCTTCTGTCAACCAAGGTATATTCCACCTATTAGACTAAAGTGCCTTTATTCGCAAAAAAATAAAAATAAACATGCAATAAACAAAACAATATTCCTGTAACTGCATGTGAGCTTACAGGGACAGGGAAAATCTCTCAAGGAAGAGCTGGAAGAAAGCAAAAACAGCTTGGCACATGATGTAGACGACTTTTATGATCATACAGTGGTGTCATGATATGAAAATGCCAGAATAAATGCGGTTCCATGCGGAGGAGTCTGCCTTGTGCGGCAGATTCCGATAAGCACTTGAACGCTGCATAATGGTTGGAGCCCGACCCTAAACCTAAACACTTCCCATCCGCCTCGCAGAGCCTGGACACATGTGGGGACTTCCTCATATCCACACAACCCAGAAGAGTTCGTAGCGGAAAGGTATTTAGACAGGCAACATTTACGGAAAGTGGGCTTGTGCTGGAGCAACGCGTCATTTCTGGAAACGTGTAAAAAAAGATGGACTTGGTTCCGAGCCAATCACCGCGTCCCAGACAGCGCACGAGCCTACCTTATTAGAGAACATAACACCACAACAGCCTGAATACAGGTAGTCTAACACGTGACTCTAGCATTACCATATATACACATATATAAACGCGCGCACACACACACACACACACACAATTTGCTGGATTATATTGTAGTCTGTTTATTCAGCAGTCCGCCTAGGATAAGGAACCTGTAGGCTATTTTATCTGGAGAAGAAGAGTACTAGTCTAGTCTTTCGGAAAACTGGACCACAACCCGACCTTCCACTCGAACACATACACACCACTTCTTCTCCTATCGACTCCCTCATGCTGTTCCCTTCTTCGGCGTTTATCCGCCGTGCACTGTCTCACGCGAGCCGAATGGGAGCGCGCGCTTGTGTGCGTGCACGCACGCACTTACTTACGCGCGCGTCTCCGCGAAAACTAAATTTCCCACATATACAAAACAAAAATAATAACAATAAGGATCATCAGGGTTTATTTACAGTTTACTCATTTCACCATGTCCATCACCCACAACAACGAGGGATGTTCGTTGTTCTAAACCTCCCGGAAATGACGCACAACTCAACCGGCGCTGTTCTGCGCGGTTCTGGGGAAGAGACTCGGACTCGAGTGCTGCAGGAGTGGGTTTGATTTATGGAAACGGATTATGAAATTATAGGCATGGCATTGCTTGATTTATATGATTCAGGATCTGATTCCCAGCACTACCTGTTGATTGTGTCCCAGTGCACAGCTGCAGGGACGAAAAAAAATTATAACAAAGAAATAAAGAAAAAACTTTTTTAAAGAAATGTATATGTGGAATAAATAGTAAGGTTTGCATTCACAAATATAGATTTTAATAAAGCACAGAGTGTTGCTTTAAGCATTATTGGGTTATTACCTATCAGTTAACATATAATTATTACGTTATTAATAATAATAACAACATTCTTCTTCTTCTCATTATTATTATTATTATTATTATTATTATTAGGGCTTCAGTTTGTGGTTTCAGACGGATCATTATCAGAGTTCAATTGTGTTATCAGCTGGATTTCTGTGGTCACTGTGTGTAACCTTTTGGAGTTTGGTTATTATTGAGTGATTGATGGAGATCAGGATGTGGTCATTAAACGCAGTGAACGTCATGTCCATGTCCACACACTGGATTCCCGACAGTGGCTGCTCTGTGGGTGCCAAAACTACCGATCAGCACTATTCACTATTATTATGGCTTATCTATGTTTTAGCATGGCCAGAAAGGGTTAACCATAGCCTTGTTATTATTATTATTATTATTATTATTATTATGATTATTATTATTATGATTATTATTATTATGATTATTATTAAAATAATCTAGTCTATATATATGTATATATATATTTCTATATGGAAAATCCCAGTTAGACTCCTGATATGAGGCTATACAGCATGCAGATGTTTGCTTACAGTCTATAGGAAGACTGTGTGTGAATGGTGTTGGAGCTGAGCCTGAGATCACCAGGCTGATGTCGGGTTTTACCTGGTATCCGGAGGCTGAGATCGGACTGCCGCCTGTTCCGCTCGTGAACGAGTCCACTCTCACCGGGGACGCGCCGCTGCTGCTGCTGCAGTAGTCCTGGTACATTATCCAGAGGCACAAAAATCAATCAAAATAAAAATACTTAAAAAAAAAAAAGTTTCACAGGTTCAGAGTAAGTTCCGACACTGACTTCTGCGTCTTCTTTGAAAAAAAAAATCACTTCCAAGCAAAGAGACTTTCCTTATCTAAAAATCTTAACAGTGGCTAATTAAAGTTAAATAAATATCCAAATTATTAGCCTATAAAGCAGCTTTAAATCATCCAGATGCTGAGAGTCATTTAAAATGACTCTTTTTCTTTATTTATTAGAGGTTTTGTTGCAAGTGTTCATTTAGTCCCGTACACACAGGTTTGGATTAAAAGAAGTTCCCCGCTTTAAAAGGTTGTGACTAATAACAGGCTGCTTAAGTTGCTCTGCGAGAAACCATAAAATGAAAATGTCTCTTGTGCACCTACTTTCTGGAATGAACTCAGTGCTGGCGCGCTTCAGTCCTGTTTCCTCCCTACTAATGACTCACAGAACTGCCTTCTGCTTTGTAGGTATTTTTTTTCTGAGTTTAGCCGAAGGATGACTCACTTTAATGGCACTACAGTGCGTTTGCGAGCGTTTATCAACGCCAACCTGCGTCCACGCGCCCTGGGCCGGTACCATTCGCTCTCAGAAATAGGGGGAAATATCACTTCGAAGCAAAGGAAGACTGGAGAATAAAGTAGTCAGGGACATACGTGCTTATTTAAATGTGAGTTATGAGAAAATCTGCGATGAAGCACTGTGTATACTGTGTATCAGGAGTATTTGTTTGAGAGAAAAGCCAATATGAGTGAAGTCCGTGTACTTCCGCGTCTCCCCCTGTAGAGTTTGAGGTGGTAGCGACCGGCCATTGACGTACGTTTCCAAAAATGGGCAGTTGCGTCAGCGCAGACGCGGTTTGGGTTTCCTTGGTGAAGGAGCCAGGGATTCCCTCCCCTCTCTCTCTCTCTCTCTCTCTCTCTCTCTCTCTCTCTCTCTCTCTCTCTCTCTCTCAGGCCGGGTCCACAGTGTAGTTTTGTCTCTCTTCTCTTCCTCTTGAATTTACTCTCTGCTTCTGTTCATATTTATTCTTCTTAGTGCTACAACTGTAGGGTATATGGCAGGATGGAAGAATATCTGAGATAATAATAATAATAATAATAATAATAATACAGCTATATGGCAGTGTGGGGATGGCGGTGTAGTGGGTAGGGTGCTGGGCTCACGATCGAGAGATCATGGGTTCGAATTCCCATTGGACCCCCACCATGCTAAGACCCCTGTGCAAGGTCTTAACCACAAGTGTGCCTCTGTCCACCCAGCAGTATAAATGGGTACCAGTAAAAATTATAGGAAGGTAACCTGCGATGGACTAGCATCCCATCCATGAAGAGATGAGCTCCTAATTGCTTCACGCTAAAGAAACCAGGGATAAGCACCGGCCTGATGAGCCACTAGGTTCGGGTGTAAAAGCCCAACAGACTTACCATGCTATATGGCAGTAATATGCTCTCACATACTGAACTATTACATGGATATGGCTCTGATGAATTAATTGTTAAATGGAATTTGTTTTTATTTTATTCAGTTACATATTGGACAGCTATTTACGGGAAACACGTGCGACCGTTGCTTTAATTGTTCACGTTTTTAATGTGCATACTTTCCCTCTCACTCACTCATTCGCCCCACCACTTCATCCTACTAAGGTGACGCGGAGGCTGGCTCCTGTCTCAGGCGACATTGGGCGAAGGCGGGGTACACCCTGAACAGCTCACCAGACCACTGCAGAGCAACACACAAACATTCCCGCTCACACCCAGGGTTAATTTGGAACAGCCAATTATCCTAAAGTGCATGTCTTTGGACTGTGCAAGGAAACCGGAGTACCTGGAGGAAAGCCGCACAAACACAGGGAAAACAATGTGCATACGCTGACTGCAAATTTGAATTCTGATGCTGTAGCTTTTATACAAAGGAATAGATCATTTTTAAAGGATATTGAAATTGGGGGACATGGTGGCTTGGTGGTTAGCACTCTCACATTAAAGAAAGATGGTCCTGGATTTGAGCCCCATGCCTGAAGAATGCCCTTCTGTGTAAGTGCTCCGGGTTCCTCCCTTAGTCCAAAGAATTGCACATTAGATTAATTTGCCCCATGTGTGAATATAAGTGTGAATACATGGTTGTGACTGTGTTGGCCCTGCAATGGATTGGTCAGCTATTCAGGGTGTACCCTGCCTTCCCACGGGGCCAGGCAGCAAGACTTCCTCATGGCCTTAAATAGGGTGATTAGTACAGCTACTGACCGAATAAATATTGAAAGCGCAAGTCTCTTAGAGAAACCTCCGAACCCTGGGGAAAAAGAAAGGACTGGACCAAACCTGGACCACAACACTGCAGAAAACTGAAATAAATAAATAAATCTCTTGCCACTTACAGTAGACGTCTTAAAGCTTTAAGTGATGTTCATGCTTATGAAAGCGTATTTCCTATTTACAAAATTACAAGTCAAAACCTCTGTGTACATTTGAAGTGGATGTGCTCTATATGTACTGTCTCTCATTCTGTCTTACTCACTCTCTCTATATACATATGTATATATCTGCCACAGCAAGAAGGTCCTGAGTTCGACACCTGGGCTCGGTGGTGTGTGTAGTTTGCATGTTCTTGCACCATTACACCCATGTGCCTGTTGATCATCACATTTAGTCCCTCTTTGCTGTATAATAACCCCTACTCTTCTGGAAAGGCTTTCAACTAGATTTTGGAGCATGGCTGTGGGAAGTCATGCTCATTATGCCACAAGAGCATTAGTGAGATCAGGCACTGATGTTATACAAGAGGCCTAGGGTGCAGTCAGCATTACAGGTCATCCCAAATGTGTTCCAATTTTAAAAAACTACGTCTTCATGAACCTGCTTTGTGCACAGGGATGTTGTCATGCTGGAACAGTTTTGGGTTTAGTTGCAGTAAAGGAAAGTTGTAATGCTATAGCATCTAAAAATATACAAGTACACAATTCTGTACTTGTAACTTTGTGCACAGGTTTGGGGAATGTACTGTAGTTGGCCCTGAACACACTATCTCATTTCCTTCTATAAAGGCAGAGCTGGCAGGTGCTCAAAGCAGAAGTACCGGAAGAGAATTGAGGGGACTAAGATGACATTTCATTTGTACTATTATTAAAATATAATAACAGTTATGTTTGGGGAAATATATTCAATCCAGGACAACAAGGGAGAACATAGAAGTCATAAAACGCACAACAAGCTTTATTGGGGAAGCAAAAATTATTACTTCCAGCATCTCTGATTATGTTTATAACTGATATCAAAGCCATGACATATCCTGTTGCATGGATTCCTAAGAACTCTGACTCCCTGCTATCAGGTGTAAATCTAATAATCCTGATAGAGCTCAGAGGGTTTTGTGATTATCTGGATGACGTTGGTGATCATGGTTATGGGAGGACACACACACACACACACACACACACACACACACACACACACACACACACACACACACACACACACACACACA
>JAOUQZ010000002.1:20997908-21008968 GCA_028564935.1 Neosilurus hyrtlii
ACACACACACACACACACACACACACACACACATATATATATATATATATATATATATATATATATATATACACACATTATATATAAGAAGGTTTTAGCTTTGACCGTCTTGGTCAAGGGTTTTTCTGTGCAGAATTTTCATGTTTGCATGAGTTTCCCCTGGGTACTCCACTTTCCTCCCACAGTCCAATGCACATTGGGTCAACTGGCTACTCGAAATTGCCCAAAGCACACATTTAAGTGTGAATGGATGTTGGGTGTGTGTTAGTCCTGTGATATATTGGTGACCTGTTCAGGGTGTACCCCTGCCTCTTACCCGAAATCAGCCGGGATTTGTCCCAGCCTCCCTGCGTTCCTAATGGACAAGTGGATGATGATATGATGAATAGAAGTTTTTCCTGGTTTTGCTCATGATACAGCTTTCTTCTGTAATCTGCAACACTGAGAGGGTTGCAAAAAAAAAAAAGCAAATAATAACAGGAAAATATGTATGACCATGGAAATCACCTAAATACACCAGGTTTGATTTGATGTGTAGGTACTTTTCTGGCTTACTCTGGATTCTTAATGTTGTAATATGTGTTAAAAGTACATGATCATCATCATACTCATTATTATTTCTCTATCACTGCATCCAGTGATGTCATTAACACCATTATGTCTAAGAAGGCTCCTATATAAACAAGTACAGCCACCATGGCACATATTCAGGACAAAGGACAACATTGTGTCCACTTATATTCCCAAACCTCTAGCTTGACAACTGAATTAGTTTGCTTATTTGTTTGTGAATGCCGGACAACAGAGTGTCTTTTCTCCACTGACTCGATGTTGTCATGGAAGCTGGAATTCAACATGCAGTCATGTCCAAATGTGCCCACCGAATGTACCCATTTCATCAGGCGGGAGATGTTCGAGTGCAACATTTCCGCTTTGCCAGCATGTCAGTAAACGACATTACTCTTTATTCTTCATTTTAATTACTGAAAGGAAATACTGATGTAAATTAAAAAGGTACCACTGGTACTGTCTTTACCACTGTAATCGTAAGAGCGTAACATGTTGGAACTGTGGTTTTTGAGAAAGTGTGAATATCACAAAGGCCTGTGAGTTCCTGCTACAGTGGAAGGAAGTGCGTCACCGATGCATGGCTGACTCGAGAGAAAAAAAAAAAAACCAGAGTGGTGGAATGGTGTGCGGTGGCTACTTCTAAACAGCACAGGAGTGCGATGGAAGAACTGAATGAATGGAGGAGAAAGAAAAGGTGGGGGGACTACAAACCAGGGCAGAAAATTGTCAGCCCCAGTATTTTAGCGACAAGGGTCTTCCCGTAATCTGGCACATTTGGTCAAGGGAACTATGACCCATCACAGCTAGTCTTCATTCTGAGAGTAAAGTGGAGGAAAGAAACAGGGGCAACAACACTCCTTCGTTCGCTGTTTATTTCCTCTGCTGCTCTTAAGAGTTGTTTTTCACCACAGCCAATTCAACTCAAAGCGGAAGTTTGTTTCCAGCTGCCGATGTTGTTGTTCCAAAAGATTTATAAGAACTAAGAATGGGATGGGGGCGTACTTCGTATTGTGGAATGCTAATGGATTTCTTCTAAACACAAGCGCACTGCTGTTGCTTGCCTCTCTGATCTGATAAGGTTCCTGTAATGCCATCTGCATCCCTTCTCAGAGACCGTGTAGCACACAGCTGGAATGCAAAGTTAAATAAATGGAGACGACACAAAGGTACAAAGGTTCACTGCTAAGAGTGTTGGCACTGTCAAATTATTTTCAAGTGTATGTATGCCTGAATAAAAATTAGTCATTTATTCATTCACTGAACCGCTTAATCCCAGGGTAACTAGGGTAGCGGGGAGGTCTATCTCAGCCAAATCTGGGCAAAGGAAGGATACATCCTGAACAGCTTGCCAGTCTATCGCAGGGCCAGCACACACAACCATTCACATTCTCACTCACACCTAGAGGCAATTTGAAATAGCCAATTAGATTAATGTAGAGGTCTTTAAGCTGCGGGAGGAAACCCACGCAAGCACAGGGAGAACATGTAAAGGGCATACAGAAATAGCTGTAATATTATAAAAATGATATGCGTATATACATAGGATTTTTTCTAGTTCAAAATATTTATTGGGGTTGGATGTATATTTGGACTAAGTAACTCACTAGGCATAAGATTTAAAACATATAATTACAGATTATAGTACTGGGATTCTCAGGGAGAAGTAAATATTTTAGCCTCTAGCCAATTACAGTCAACCACGCTCATGTGCGTGGAGTGAAGATATGTACAAGATATATAGTGAAGTAGAGATAAACACAGTTCAAATAGCTATATAAATTAAAAAAAAAAAAAGCTAAATCCTATTCCCACTAAGAACTAATGATTACCAGAAAGCTAACATTAGCATGACTTGGGTAGCTTGAATGATAAATAAACAGTTAAGATGGAAAACTTGCTATTTGAGTTGGACCTAAAGCATTTATATTGATTTGACTACTCTGACAGAATATACTCAACCCCCAAGAGTTTCAAATGCTTAACCTTTGGCTTAATTTTCAAACAATTACAAATTCTCTGAAGGCGTGTTGGATGTTACTGAATAGTCCCTGAGACAGAATGACATCCACCAAGCCTGAGATAAATAATTGTTTTTTTATTTACATTACATATGAAAACAAACAAACAAACAAACGAAAGAAAAAACACTGAGATTTTTGAGATGAAATTGAGCTGAGCTCTGCATGTGCATATGTCAGCACACTGTGCAACAGTGTCTTTTAAATTCATTCAGAGTTTTAGCATATACTACCTGGAAAGAGAAGACAAGAAAACAAACAAAAAAAACTTAAAAAAAAACATTAAAAGATTTTTATGGTTTATTGTTTCCATTTCATAAAGCAACAATCATGCCGCCTTTTATATCACAATACTCACATATGCTTCATGGGCACATCTTTTAAAACCCATTCAAAGTATATATATATAAATATATGTATATTTTTTTGTTTGTTTGTTTGTTTTTGTTTTGTTTTGTTTTTAAAAAATAGTTTTTTAAGGGCTCTGACCAAAAAAAATGGCTTCTGGCCAAAAATGCTACATTTCACTTTTAATCTGTTTGTACAACCCTCCTACAGTTATACTTAGTTGGGTGACACACACAGATCAGATCTACCATCTTAAAGTATCAGTTTAATCACTGATCAGTGATTAAAGAGTAAAGTATCAATGATTCTTTGTAAAAAAATTACTTTTTTGTAAAAAATATCAATATCCTTGTAATCGTAGTGTGACACAGTGGAACACCCTTTATTGGCTTTTCTGAAGTTTGATTTTTCAAGAATATGAGCCAAATGTGGGCGACTTGTATTTTTTCCCAACATATTCAGACTATAGCATGTAACTATGAAAATAACAACATAGTATATTTTGGACACATTTGTTTTTTGTCACGGCCCTTAATATCAAAACTGAAATTATAATTTAAGGTTTTGTGCTTTTGAAATACATTTTACTGCAAACAACTTTAAAACAAAATGAAAAACATTGGTAAAGTGTTACATTACTAAATGCCATCGATAAATTTATAAGTATTTTTGCTAGGTTCCAAATAATGCTTTTTATTGCACTGTTTCATCCCTTAATTAATGGAATGATAAATATGCAAGTGTGCAAGTGACAGTTTCCTAATTTGAATCTTTTACCAAGAAAACAGGAGGGCTAAAAAGAAATAGGAGGACAGTGAGAATATTCCAGTAAGACGCCTTTCCCTGTTCTACATGTTGATGCATATTGAGGCTAGAAATGGATAAATGTTAAAGACCAACGCACAGTCTGTTCTCCTCTAATGTCCATTCCTTATGGCTGATTGAAGACTTAATGCAAGTGTGTGCATGTGGAAAATCTAATTAGGCTGCCGAAAGGGATTTTAGTGACATACAAAGAACAACCATCACCTGATTGGGCAACTATTGCTCACTCCAACGCAGTTCGCATGGGTATGACAACTATGTCAAATACGCCATCAGCAGGGAACTACTTGTTCTCTGATCAAGTCTGAGCCAATCTAGCAAACACACACTTAGAACATTGAGAACACTTATTGGTTCTTTGGCTTTCCTTGCAGTGGAACCATTAAAGGTTCTGCTGAGAATAATACTTCATTATCAGAAGTCTGTTGAACCCTTTATTTGAAGGATAAGATCACTCAAGAAATGAACTTCTTAGTGTTAGTTATATCTTCTGCAGAAAATTTATCTCTGACCGCAAAAGAAAGAACGGATACAGGAATTGAACTATTGTACATTTGGTTCAAGTGATATCAACTACTATTCAATACTATTCACGTATGTCAGAATTAGCCAGCTGCTAAATCACACCAACCAGAGAAACTAGGACCGTTTTTTGTCTTCTATTTTTAGTCGTATCCAGTTCCCACATGTCAAGTGTTGCCTCCCTATCACATGCTACCACCACCAACCAGTGAGGGGCAGAAACATGCATATGCCCTCTCCGTGACATGCGATGCTGCCACTTGCCTCTTTATGAACTGCTGCGCATGTGCAATTGGAGGTAGCCTTACACACTCGGAGGGAAAACGCTATCCACCCCTTTTTGTAATAATGAGCTCACAGACGGCCATAGATTGGCTGGTGATCGCTGTGAGTGACAGCGGGGGAGCTCCCATGAACTCCTGGTCGCGGATGGCTGCGGCATCAACCTGGAACTTGCATTCTCCAGGATAGTCAAGCACCTTGTTGATGCACCATTTGGGTGATGAAACTAGGACTTTTACCTGCATACGCTGTACCTGAATCGATCTCTCTTATTTAAAACACTCATTAAAACATTGAGAAAAAGCCGAGAGGCTGAACTTCCATTAATATAAATATCTATATCTGGTATTTTTAAAAATCTGACTTTTATCAGTGCTCCTGAATGGAGCCCATAGGCGTGGAAAATAAGTTGGATGGTTGTCCCTTGTCTGTACCATTACAGGAAACCCAATAAGGCTGCTGCTTCACCATTAAAAAAACAGATTTATTGTTAATAATGAAAGGTGACCCATCAAAAAATGGCTCATACACCACCGCTCAGACTCGCACGATATAAAACACACACAATATAACAAACTTTCGCCGAGTAAACCAACAACAAATTTTAATGGGAGCACTGAATATGAACTTGTTATTGAATTATCAAGACAGGTGATGCAAATGAATGCAGAAATCAGCTAGTGAAGGGCGGTGAAAACAAAACCCAGTGTTAACCCTTCCTGCTTTCGCTCCAGACCATCATCAGGAAATGCAGGGAAGACTTATTTTCTCTAGTGCTGAAGTTGATTTGGCCCATAAAGGGGCCATGCTACTTCTAAAATACCAGCTTTGGACACCTATCAATAGAGATATCTATTGAGAGCTCTGCCTTTAGGCAGTGCATAAATCTAATTTTAATCTATTTTAGCTAAGACATGCACGCTGTTTGTCAACTTTGCAGTGCCAGTCTGTTGATTTATTAATTTAATTAGGTGTTTCTAGAAATATGTACAAAGCACACCAGACAACATACATGAAAACAAAATCTCATTCGAATATGCTTTTTAATAAGCATTCTGTGAGATGTTTATACTAGCCTGGTGATGCATGATCAGACAGTTTTTTTTAAGCAGCTTATATAAGTAGCTTACATAAGTTAACTTTTTTTTTCTTAATTTTTCTTTTTTTTTTTAATTAAAATTTAGAATTATTTATTTATATTTATTTATATCATCTTTGAACTGAACAACAGTGTTTTGTTCCATCCATGTCCCAAGTGCACTGTAGAATCTAGCAAGGAATAATTATATTTCATAATAAATTTGACCCTGGGTTTAGTCATGGTAGAAACTAACACCATAAGCATGACACAGTGAGATATTATGCAGCATTTATACTATTTTCCCTTGAGGACGAATATCTCATGTGTTAGTAAATGATAGCATGATTCAGTCATTCCTGTTGAGTATCAAAGTGTTCTTAAGATTTTTTTTTTGTGTTTATCTAACAGTGGCTTCCAGACCAGAACTGTTTAGGAAATTCAGCAGTACAATATAGCCTAATATTATTTATCCTATCCTAAGTCAGTAGATATTAGCAGTTGTGCGCTCTGATTGGCTAACCTACTCCTAGGATGTCAGCTCATATACTGAAAAAAAATTAAACAAATAAAAAAATTTTAATAAAAAAATATAAGCAGTCGTGACCCCTTCTATACAAAGCTAAGCTAGCTAGCCTTTTTAATTATTCATTCAAGATTTCAATTCCATGAAAAGGAACAACACTTGGAATCAAAGTATTTGATGGTAAAAATGTATTTTATTTTCAAGAATTCGTTTTTTCTCCACCAAATGCATTTTTTCCCAGCTTTTTCTGAGAAAAAGGCCTTCAGTCTTTGGTATGACCTAATGCCGGTGTCATAAGGACACGGTCATACCTGGTCTATGCAAGCTGAAAGTGCTGCCACCAAATTACATTAGCTACTTCAGCTAGCAAATCAGTTTTTCTAGTCTAGACTCAAAAGCAACACAATATGGAATTATTATATTTGATAGTAACAACACACACACACACACACACACATACACACACACACACACACACACATACATACTCCATGCTAACCAGCCAGCTTCTTGCTAACCGGCTCTCCTCAACGGTATTTTATAGTAAGAACGTATATATTTTTTACTTTTCAACTATTTGAATACAATAATAAATATGTTCTATTTCTTACAATCCACAATATAAAAGAACACTGTTATCCCACTCCTGCTCATCGAGGTCTCGTCACATAAAGCCTTGTGCGCTATGAGCTCATACACTATGCGAAGATGAAAGAACTGTTAAATATACACACATTAACCCATTTCATTCACACTTACAAGCAATCTGGGTCGTCTTACAAATGCCATAAATGTAAATACAGGCTTGTTTTTTCGAGGCAGATGAAAACCACAGTTTCAAGTAGGCAGTGACACGGTAGAGATGACCCGCTATGCCACTACCTGTTTCAGTATCTGTATCTGTTCAGTGCTTTTTTCATTTTAATGCTGCTCTTTAATGCAGCCTGAGCTGTAATTCAAAACCTTTTGGCTTCATGTATCTTAGGGGAAGCATGTGTTAACTGCAATCTGTTGTATGACTGAGGAGATCTGTCTGGTGGGTGGAAGTCGGCAGATAACCAAATTAAAAAAAAAAAAAAAAAGGTGGAAAATCTATTTCACAAAATATAAATAAACTGGACACCTAATTTAAACCACCATGACCTTGAACAGGCAGTTACAAAGGATGAGTAAACATAGCGCCCAGCAACTCAAGTTCACGCTAATGAACATGGTCTCTTTCTGTCCCATTTGACAGCTGCCTGCATTAGAGTGAAAACCTCCAGGTTGTTTGACTTTTTTAACAAACCTCTGGTCTCCAATGGCTTCCTACGTATTCATGTCTGTATTCATATCAGTTTAGAACACAATCTGTTCATTCTGAATAATGTATTCGAATTGGGTTGCATCCCTACCATAAAAAACATGCAGAATAAAGATCCGACAGAAGTAATGGTGTGCCTCAAAGCTTAATTACAGGACTCATTAAGTTTAACTGATACTTCAATAAATGGTTGCAGGCTGAAATCTCATAATAAACACAATCTTGATATTTGTGCTTCCCCTGTGGATAAGGTTACTATTTTTGCCTCTCATATTATGTGAAGCATATCTGTTAGACATTAAAAATTAATGGACAAATTATGATGTGTTTTACTATTTGCTCAGTTTGGTAAATAATAATTTAAAAAATCAGAGAACTTTTTGACTCACAAACTATAATCCAGCTTCATTAACATTTGGGAGACAGTAAACAGAAGCCCCTGGCCTCCTGACCCTTTGTGTGTAGCTGTCACTCTAACTGTGTCACTCTACCTGACAGGTCTACTAGTAAGACATGTCATCAGAAGCCGTCTCTGACCTTGATAGTTTCCCAGCATGCAATGCTTAATCTACTATGACAGACAGTAACGCCAGCAGCCAGTCACAAGTACATTCACATATACAAGGAATGAGATCATATGCATAAGACCAAAGAGAGGATGGAAGATGGAAAGAAAGAAGGAAAGGTAGAAGAAAAAAGTCTTGAACATTCAAATGAAAAGGAAATCAGATATAAAGGATCTGTGGTTGGTTGCGTTGCCTAGAAATGGAAAATGTAAACTTCAAAACAAAAGATTAAGCAGCAAAACATGCTTCAGATGCAGATTAATTATTGGATGTAAGCAAATAAGATGATGAGGTAAAATCATGACCTCATATTCAAGGTTTGGAACTGTGGTTTGGAGATGGTCCATCCAAAATAATGACTGAGGTGCCAATTCTATAGGGAAAAAAAAAAAGCATGACAGCCAACATGTGCTAGGATTAAAGCACCTGAGGGCTGTACTCATTTAAATCCATGACAGGTTTAAATCAAATACTGATTACAGCTTAGAGGAAGATTTAAAAAAAACAAAAAAAACAACAACAAGAACCTCAGCATCGGTTTGGAACCCCTAAATAAAAACAAACTGTATTAAAAAAGCTCCACAAACCGAAAGAAGGAGACAAACCAAGTGGCACCAAAGTCTTTCTCTTGCTTTTTAATACATGAAGGCAGGTAAAAAGTTTAGACAGCAGAAGTTACAAACAACCAAAAGAAGAAACTTTTCAAATTGATTAGAAAATATATACAACCTCATGTCAAGAAATGAGGAAGAAAAACCCCCACAGCATTCATTCTCTCATTTTCACAGCATCTCGAAGACCATTTCTTTCCCCCAGCTCACAGATCAAACGAGTCCTGAAATACCCCCCGCACCCCCTCCCAAATTAGCTAAGCCTCTCGGTTCACATCTATTAGCCCAGTCCTGCCAAAACTGAATCCCCAATCCTCCAGCATGCTGAGAAAAGGAAAGAGTAACTTTTACTCTGACTTTACAGGACACCAAGTTACAAGGAGAGGAAAGATCGGTGATCCTTCATAACCTCAGAAATGTGTCTTCAGTAACTTCTGTCCTTATGCATCTCATTACTGCCAGTAAAGTATGACCAATAACAGAGGTTGTGTTGGGGGGGTGGGGGTGCAGGCATGACAGCTTGGGGAAGTCTGCAGGAGTAAACAAATGACGGTGGCTGCTGTTGTTTCGACTTCACAGCCATGCTGACATATCCAGGCCTGTGCGACGTTCCCCATTTCGCTCCAGTTATCTCCAGTATGTAGCGCTGCCCTCCCTGTTTAAGATCTTCAGGGACAAAAGCAAATTTAAGATGGCAGTAAGGATCCTTAAGCAGTCCCCTTTTTCTTTTACTATACATCAAGATGCCATATTTCCCCCCATTTTTAAGTTTGAAGTTCTAACTCAAGTCTGAAATTGATAAATATGGCAAAGCTCTCAGTGGGGGTTGTAAGTTTGTTGCAGTTTTGCTCTGCTGTGTGACGCTCCTTGCAGGCTGTTTCATTTCATTTTTCTTTTTAAAATTATTTATATCTCAGAAATCACACTGTGCACAAGCCGTTGTTTTTGACGGTGCCAGGAACAGCAGAGAGAATCCGAAATATGAGACATAAACACTAAAAGGGAATACTGCAATAAGGCTCATCATGAAATATTAAAAATAGTCCAGTTGATTAAGTATATCCAATATTATACCCTAATTCAAACAGTGCTGTATTCACTGTAGCCCCTTAGAGCAACAGTGGGCTACATTTATTTTTGTGAATTTTCAGAAGAGCGCTTTAAAGTTTTAAAGGCTATAAAAAATTATTATGATTCATATTTCAATGCCTTCAATCTCACTAAATACTTTTATAGAAGTTTTTGGCCAAAATTTCTGTATTGTTGGGACTTTGGCATTTTGCCAGAAACCCAGATTGAAATATTATTTTTCAGAGCAACAGTAGTCCAAATGTCCAAAAAAATGTAGCAATATTACAAAAAATAATGAAAAACATTCGGTTAAATCCTAACAAGCAGATGCAGTGGTGTACCACTGGCAAGTAATACTTACTTCCCAAGTCCTCTATTAACTGAAGAAACTCTTTTTCTGGTATGTTTTTCCTAGATGTGGAGGCTTCACACATGGATGCCACCATCTTGGATTTTGGACTTGGTCCCGTGTTGCACTAGTAAATCGGTGAAATGGCTAAGAGCCATTCGGAAGTGCCCCTTATATGTCCAAATTAAAACTTTACCTGGATTTAGACCTGTATTGATCTGAAAAATTGAACTTTTTTCTATTCATTTTTGTACTTAACTCAAAACTGACAAAAATAGACTTAGCCCACTTAATTGCACTAAGGGGCTCATTGAGGTATGATAGTGCAAGGGAATTAATTCCTCTGACAGTTTGATGTAACTGAAATTCTGTATTTAACACCGAAGAATTTATCTGAAGAAAATCATTGTTATGCATAAGATTATAAACACCACCTAATGTGTGATTTGTTGGTAAGGTTGGTAAGTGCTGAGTCAGATTGTCCTTTAAACTATAAACATATTTACATTTCATTGTCTGACTAATTTAACTTTTAAATGTTCTGTGGCTTTTATGTTACATCATATCACATAGTACAAAGTAAACTAGTGGGGCTCTCATACAGTAAAAGGTACTTCTGCCCTGCAGCATGGATAATGTAGCAAATATACTTTATGTGTACAGGATTTAATGATCCATGTGCTCATCTTATGATAGTACGCAGATGTAAACAAATTAGTGGGAAAAAAACTAATCCTCTATTCTTTGAGGAATTTTAGAGATGGCTTTGGTTAGACCTTTCAAGGTCAAAGTTAACTGTCTCATTTGAAAGTGCAAATATGGTTTCATATAAGTGTTCCATAATGAGACCATGCCTATTGGCACTTGTTTCAGTTGTTTAAGTTATAAGCACTCTATCTCCAAAAATTTATATATATATATATATATACACACACACACACACACACACACACACACACACACACACACACACTTTGGAGATATAAACGGC
>JAOUQZ010000002.1:21028368-21062558 GCA_028564935.1 Neosilurus hyrtlii
TGCTTTTCCTGTAGAGGGCAGTAAAGACACACACACGCGCGCGCGCACACACACACACACACACACATATATATATATATATAAATAAATGATTCCAGTCCTACTATAATAACCCCAGCACTGCCTTTAAATGCTGGATTCTCATTGGTCAGAAGCTGATGATTCATTTTCTACAACATTTCCAGCTGCAAACTTTATCTGGTCTATTATGGTTTTATTTCTAATAGTTACAGCCCATAACAGTTGGAAGGAGTCTCTACTGTCAGTACTTCGTCTCAATCAGAGGTAAAGTCGTACCTTTTGGTTTTTCTGACAGTCTTTAGGGCGGCGGATATGACAAAGGCATGACATGGCTATTTTTTGCTGATGGCCTCACTGCATATGTATTTGTAACAGTTTCCATTCCAGACCACAAGATTTGGGGAAGGAAAGTATTTGAAGCTGGGTTTGGTAACAACCAATCACAGCCTATCCAATCAAATACTCCTTTGTCTCCTTACTCATACATGACCATACAGCGCACGAACCAGCAGTCAGAGCAGAGCTCGTGCAAATGGAAGGTTGAGGCTTTGGAAGGACCTCCGAAAACAGAGGTGGATTTAGGCAGATCCCTGAAGGAATGCTACTTTCAAATCTTGCTAAATTTCAAGATAACCAACCCCAGCTTTAAATAAAGCACGCAATGATATTTACTGCACATCTTAACCTATTTTATGCTTGAAAAGAGTTATCCAAACATATTGCTGATTGATTGCTAAGACACATTCTCAATTTGTGGAAGAAATCAAAGACAGGAAAGCAACTAGAACCTGTTTGTGATTGTGTTAATTTGTGCTTCTCTTGGTAGTTTTTGATGGTCATTCTGTTAGTAGATCGCCTGCAGAACTAGCCTCTCCCATTGGTGATTTTTTTAGCCTTGTGTTAATTTGCCCTACTTGGTAAATTTGCCACAAAAACTGTAATCATTAAAAAATTGTTGTGGTATAAGAGAAAAACACTGTGAGATACTGTATACTGGTATCCTATTCAAGATATATTCCTTACTTATTTTTTCCCCTGGACTCCTTTTTGAACACCTTTATTTCAGTGTAGCTTAAAATGAAGTATAAGGCTAAAAAATAGAGGAATGTAGAAGAGATGAGCAATGAGCACAGAAAGAATCCAGGAACGGACATAACCTGAGCAACCCCTGCTTCCTCCGCAGTGCAGGACTTTATCATGAACTGACACAGCATGACACCAGGGTTCATGCAAAGTGTGATTCGTTTTGACTGATTAGGAAAGAAAAAAAAATGGAAGAAGAGCAGGCTTCCATTACCAGTTAATACAGAGAAGGATTGTCTCATCACTATTCAGTCGGGTGTCTGGCGCTCTTTTGGTAATATGTAGCACATAAAACACAGGGGGGGTTGAGGGGGGAGAAAATCAGGAAGAACAAATAAGGTAGGATTAAGATTTGCAAATGAAAAATGCATCGCCCTCCCACATACGAAGAATGAGCTCTTCACCTTTAAGTGTCGCTAATAACTTGGCGCAGCTTTGCAAGTGCTGTCATTAGGGCTTAGACCAAGAATGTGTTTCACAGAAAAACAACCAGACATCAGCGAAACAACCTAAAGCAGATGGAGAGCAATTACATGCATGCAAATGTCACTCGTGTCTATCAACCCTGTAAAGTGCTCACTGCACAGACATGCTATTCATAAAATAAAAGCGGAAATGGGAAATTATCGGGAACGTCGCTCACTGCCTAACGTTATTCAACTGTCAAAGTATAGGCTTCTAGCTTTCTGAATGCTTGTCTATCATAACTCCTTTGGCCTTCATAATCATGTCAGAAGGAGATGAATGCAAGAGATGAGAGAAGAGACTAAGCTGGACAAAGTGATGTAGGGGAGAGAGAGGGAACCGTAATAACAAAGAACTGTTACACCGACAATAGAGCTCAGATCACCATGGAGACATGTTGCGATGCTTTACTGACGTCTTCATAAGGACATAGGCCTGTTTAAATACATAACATCAAATCGACCAACATGCAGGAGCTGTAGAAGAAATGTAAAGACTATTATATCATGTTTTGTTTTGTTTTTTAACATGTACTGAATGTTAGTGAATTAAGTACATTTTGAAGATCATATTCACTATCTGCTCACACTTTACATCCTTTCAACACTACTTTATATTCTATACTATCTATGGCTTTCCTTTTTGAGCCTCAAGGTTCATCCTTTTGTCTTCTAATCAGTATGAGAAAGAAACATGACCTCAGTGTCTGGTTCGAGTATTGAGTCAGAAATGGCTAAGCTTCTGGAAATTACACATGGATTGTACTCAGTGTACTATCTAGCAAAATGGTAAAGTAAGGTCTTTTTACACCCGAGCCTACTGGCTCACCAGACCGAAACTCATCCCCAGTTTCCTTAGTGTGAAGCAATTTGGAGTTTAGCTCCTCTTGGATGGGATGCTAGTCCATCGCAGGTTACCTTCCTAGTATTTTTACTGGTACCCATTTACACTGCTGGGTGGACAGAGGCACACTTGTGGTTAAGACTTTGCCCAGGTCGAGGGTCTAATGGGTATCGAACCAACAACGTCTAAATCATGAGCCCAGCACTCTACCACTACATCAAAAAAATGGTGCCCCCAAAAAGTCTCACATAACTAGAATTACTTCACAAATTTTTGCATTTTGGTCATCAAACACTTAATCAGTTCAAGCACATTTTTTAAACCAGCTACCGTAGCCTCATTTGCATTTTCTTCTGTCCATATTTGTGATGGAACGCCTCCAGAATGTGCCAAAATCTCCATGTTAGCCCCAGTCATGGATCTCACTTATTTACCGACTATGCTTGACCTTAGCATTAGAGACTATTTATTTATTTATTACTTTTAACTAATTCTGACCGAAAGCTAATAGATTTTTAAATGAACCACACTTTTATTACATCAAAAGGCCAGCAGTACATGCATTACTAATTGCTAACTTACTAATCTTACTAATCTGATAAATATTTCCAGGCAGGATGAGACAGATCAAAGGAAAAAAGCTAGTTTGGTTTGAGCAGACAGGAAGCGTACTGTAACTCAAATAACCACTCTGTACAACCGTGGTGAGCTGAAAAGCATTTCAGAATGCATACCATGTGTGATCTTGAGGCAGATAGGTTAAACATCACAACAACAGCAGAAGATCACACAAAATTCCACCCCTGTCAGCCAGGAACAATAACATGAGGCTACATCAAGCACTGAGAAACCAAAACTGGAAAGGTTGAAGAATGGAAAAATGTGGCTTGGTCGTTCTTCAAACTTCAACTGTCCAGTTTCTTGTTACCTTTCATGTGAGCTACGCGGAAGGTACGGTGACGCTCCGATTTTCATTCCACAGGAAATTGTGTGTGCGTGTTTGTCTGTCCACAGTCCACGAGTGTGCGCTTGGTCCTAGTAAGTTATTACCTTTTCTCGCGAGCTATATATTGTTCATGTTATTATTTTTAGACATTTGAGAGCTTACAGAAATTGCATTGAAGTAAAGTGATATTACAATAGACATTATATTTACATAGACAGGAACTTTCCAGTAGGTCTAACGCCAGGATCTAATTAGAAAATTATAAGTTCGTCTTCAAGTTAGACAGAGCATGTGTGTGTCTGAGGACTCAGAAGTGGTATGTTTTTAAATTCGAATTTCTCCAGAAATGACATAGTAACTAATGTCATGACAGTAGTAACATTATCAGTAGTATTAGTGTAAACACACCATTGTGGCATTGTAATGTAACCTAACGTTAGGCCCTATCATACAACAGCAACAAGGATCTGACACAATATACATGCCAGTTGGTGCCATGTGAAAGGTCAGTGACTGCATGTGTTTGCTCCACCAGTCATAAAGAGTGGTTCTGTAACTCTACTGAGTTTGTTATTAAAACTGTTATCTGAATATAACTTAATTAATCTGAATTAAGAAATTGAGCTGGCTGCTGTAGGAGCAAATGTTTGTGTCTGACCATGAAAATAAATAAATAAATAAATAAAACACAGAGGAAAAATTTTCCCCACGGGGATGGAGGCAGAAGCGGTGCCCACACTATTCCTTTATATAACAGAACATGTCCGGTGCTCAACTGCGAAGCACCACTGGTGCAGAACACAAGAAGCATGCACACCTGGCACGAAGTGAAGCAAAAAAAAAACAACAACAACAAAAAACAAAACAACAACAACAAAAATGTTCCACTCCAAAAGACAATGCTCTCAAAGTGAACAGCCTGTCTCCTGAATAGATACAAAGAGCGAAACAGACATCTGCAAATATCTTCGGCTCTTTATCAAGCCATAAGCGTGTGTAGGAGTCAGTCTCTCAATCTGTCAGCATCACAGTTCGAACAGAGAGATGTGGAGTCCACCATGAAACAGCGAGAGCCTCACTCTAATAATAACAGAGCCGAGTGTGTGGGCGTGCAGAACAGCGATCGTTGCGGCACTGCTGATGTTTTGAAGTGTGAAAGGTTCGGCGGGTAAACGCGGATGTGTGCGGCTCGGGTTTGCCAGGCCTTCTGAGAGACGGAGAGAACGAGATGGAGAAAGATATACAAAGCCGAGAGACGCGAAGAGGAAGAGCGGGATTCCTATGCGGTTTGAGTGTTCGCCTCACTTGAGGTGGCTGATCGAGACCTTTCTCTTGGCTTTTCTCTTTTAAGTCCCACTCACTCGCTTTGTCTTTCTTTGTGCCTGATCCAGAGGGGTTGAATGGCTCTCTGACTGCGGGCAATGTGTACAGCATCAGCCTTTAGGGCAGCTCTGAGATGGAGCATGGACTTCTTTAGATGTGCGGTGTTGTTTTTTTAAGGGAGAAACACAGGGACAACTCGTCTTGGCTGGGGCTACACAAGCCGTACATCGACTGGGAGTAATACTGAGCAGTGCCAACGGCAATCCTGCTCTTTCTCCGCCTCCCTTTTCCTGCTCGTTAGAAACATCCTGTGCAAATGCAAACTCAAAATCACAGACACTTTGCAAAGCACAAGAGCTGAGTTATATGCGCATAGTCAGGATTTAATGCTGAAATTATGGGGTGGAGTGAAATAAAGGGGATGGCACGGTGGTGAACGTCTGTCTCACAGCAAGAAGGTCCTGGGTTTGAGCCCTAGGATAGGTGAGACCGTTTGCATGTTCTTTCTCTGCTTGTGTGGGTTTCCTCATGGTACACTGGTTTCCTCCCAAAGTCGAAAGACATGCACATTATACCGGGTTGTTTCAAATTGCTTCTAGGTGTGAGCGTGAGTGTAAATCGCTATGTGTTGGTCCAGCTATGGACTGGTGACCTGTCCAGTAGGTACCTCGGCATTTCCAAGAATCAGCTAAGATAGGCTCCAGCCTCCTAGCCTGGTAGGGTGTGTGTCTGTCTGTGTGTGCCCTGAAATGGCTGAGATAGGCTCCGGCCTCCCGCCAGCCTAGTAGGATTAAACAGTTGAATAAATGAGTAAAACAGAGATGTGTCTCAGTTCCATGAGATTCTAATCAGGGATATAACCCTATTTTACTTCGCCATATTAAATCCAGGCCCCCAATTTCATTCACTCACAATATCCCACACTGAAATTTTTATTTTGACTACAAATAAGTCTCAAAAACATATTTAATGCTCTGTAAGGGTCAGATTTACTCAAAGGAGAAAAGTAGCACACAGCCACCACCGAAGAACAGCACCGATAGGAGTGGCCAGTTCTGAGATCTAACAAAAAACCCCAATAATAACAACTTCCTCTGACATTCCACGTAAATTAACGAGTGGAGATAATTCTATTGCTTCTATACCACACATTCTTTAATTGGCGCCTCATTCCTGAGCACAGTGTGACTTTCACAGGCACGTAAATGACGTAGGAGAGAAAATACAATCTGACAAAAAAAAGATTACAATCTTTATGTACAACCTGCCTGTCTCCGGGCTAACAGGCACCTCAGCACTCATAGACACTGTCTACCTCGTTCTTTCAGCATCTCCACAAAATTAAGACAAGCATTTTATCCACATTAAATGCCGACACAATTGTCATCTTGGATGATTAATTTAAATAATCTTCTGCTTAAATGTTGTAATCTAAATGGAAAACTCCTACAAATACACAAGCAATCAGCTGGAAAACTAACTTTGTCCATGCCTTTCCAATGCTAACTTTGCTAATGCTAACACTCTGCGACTTTGATTAACCCTAAGTTATTTTTTTTTTAATGACAAACGAGGGTTTGCAGAGGGGGTAGATCAGGCCCCAAAAGCATGTGATAATTCAATAGTCTATCTGTCTATCTATCAAACAATCTCAGTGGATGCACGTAGGATCATCAAATTAGTCCATTTTAGCTTTCTTATTTCTCATTCACTCATTTGCCCTACTGCTTAATCCTATTATGGTCATGGGGAGGCTGGTGCCCATCTCAACCAACACTGGTCGAAGATGGGGTACACCCTGAATAGCTCAGGAGACCATCACAGAGCAACACATACAAACAACCATTTGCAGTCACACTCCCACCTTGAGCCTATTTGGAACAGCCAATTAGCTTAATGTGCATGTCTTTGGACTATGGGAGGAAACCAGAGTACCTAGAGGAAAACCTGCGCAAGCACATGGAGAACACGCAAACTTCCCTATAGAAACACTTGAGCCTGGGAAACGGACCCTGGCGCTTCCTGCTCTGAGGCGGACTATCTAAACACTATGCTACCAAGGGCACTTAACACCAACATGTATTGATTTATTTTTGTGTTAAGTGACCTTGGGTTCTGTGAAAGTGAGAGTTCGAGACACTACTGAAGAACGTCTGTGCTTGACACCTCTACTTTCAACCAAGTGATTTGCATTATCTGAGCACTCAGTACATTGACTTCAGCAGGTGTGTAGACTCTGAACACACATAACTTTCCCTGTGTAAATATTGACATGCCTGTGAACACAGAGTTATATTCATTTTGGTAGAGTGTGTGCACAGAAAACACATTGTAAGACAACTCTAAATGTCATTTTAAATGGCCTTGTTCACTATCAAGTTTGTCCTTATAAGCCCTGTGTTTTCACCCTTATTATAATCCCCTCGCTCAGCCCGCAAAAACACACCCGCCAACCCACGCACTCAGGCAATCCAACAAAAACATCCACTCCTACCCATCCCTTTCCCTCACTCTGCCAAGCCCAGGCCGTTAATGCACGAGCACAAGGGCAAGAGCACATTATTAAAACTCCCACAATGCAGTATGGAGAGGGGAAGAACATATGACAGATAGAAGCTGACATGGCCGGAGAGCCAGCGAGAGGAAAACAACGGGCACGTCCTCTCACTAAGCATGTCTGAGTAGGTCAAGGGTGGCTTCGAGAGAGGCACAATAGGGAAAAATGTAAAGAAAAATAAATCTCGCCTCGAGGCGGACATTAGCAGAGCTTGCCTACAGAGATCTGCCTGTTGTTAAGACATGATGAAGTTTCTTTTCTAAAGTCGAGTGACCTTGTGGTTGGTCCACCCACAGCAGATGGCAATACAGAGATGGCAAACAAGTCTTTTTCTGGCACCAGTCTCATACTTAATACATCATTTATTTAATTTGATTGATCTCTTACATAAAGAATACTGAATTATAATATGTTATGCTGCCTGGTGCTGTTTATTTGGAAACAATGATGCTTAATAGGATGGTGGCATCATCAGATGATGTTAGATCTCAGTTCGGAAAAGCCAGATGTGCATTTAAAAGGGTCACAGCTTTACCGTCTCATGACTGAGTGACTCTAATGAACACACACCAAACAAATTATTCCCAAATAACCAACAAACCACTGAGGTCTAACAAATGGAAAGAATGCTCTCATAATCCTGCTTAATTTTACTGTATAACATCTTGTGCACACACACACACACACACACACACACACACCCACACATCGAGTCAGGCTCAATCAAATGTATTTGCAATACTATACGAGTACGCACACACACACAATCACATGGAAGTATGGGTACACATGCACGCATACACACAAACACACACACACAGTGAGAGTCAGACTCAATCAAATATATTTGCAATGTACAAGTACGTACTAACGTACACACACACACACACACACAAATAATCGCAAGGGAATATGGGTGCACATGCACGCAAACACAGCATAACTCAGAATCAATCGCACATATTTGCAAGGGTGTTCGAGTACACACACACACACACACACACACACACACACACACACACACACGTAACCCTAATAACTTCCTGATTCTTCCTTATTTTAAGGAAGTGAATAGCAGAAGAAGAACTTTTTCTGTCTTATGGGGTTCATGAATGTAACAGTTAGATAATGTGTGCTATACGCTGTGTTTGTGCATCTCTGAAGCACCAGCAGAAGGCCGTTTGGTGGAAATTCATCTTTCCATACGGTATGAGTATGAGTAGCCCTCAGAGAAAAACAACACCATGTTTCCAAATATACATTTAATCATGTGTGTGCATGAATTCCAAAGGAAAGATTGAGCTAAAGGAATGAATTAGGTGGCAGAAAAGAGTGAGATGGTGGAAAAAGGAAGGGCAAAAATGACATTCAATCTGGCTGCATTGCTTGACACAATAATACAAAACTAAAAAAAAACAAAAACCTGATGCCCTCAGAACAACTATTTATAGTTAACATATAGTTATAGTTAATGAAACAGCACAAAAAAGCACATTAAAATGAAATTTACATCATTTAATGTTTTGATTATTTTTTAACCATGATATACATTGTTAGGTTGAGCTCTGTGTGATCTTAGCCGACTCCGTGCTAAGCTAAAAGCTAACCTTGTTTGGCCTGCAACAACATTTGATTTGATGGTAAGAACATATTTTTGTTTTATTTTCAAGAATTAGGCATTTTTCCCCACCAAAAGAATCTTTACTCTTGTAGTTTGTGTTAACTCATGTCAGTGAGCAGAAGAAAACCATCAAAAGTGGAATTGGGCATGCCAAAGTGTGGCTAGCGGGAAAGACTCCATTCTAACCCGCTTAGAGTTATACTTAGTATATACAGCAGGAAAACACAAGAAAATTTAACTAAAAAAACAAGATATTTTTAAATGTTTTTCATTTTAAAGCAGGATTATCAATAATGACACTGCTTGCTCCGGGAGACTGTGACAAACCGTGAGTCAGACGTTTTCATTCAAGCATTATCCACTCTGAATAAGGTTTTTTTTTTAATTCTGAGTTAGCTGACCAATCAAATTGTACCTTTCCAGTGTGGTATATACTAATACAAGTTAGATGTGTAATATTATAAAAATAATAATAATAATAAATAATAAAAGAAACGGCACAAACAGAACAAAGTACATTTAAAAATATTGGGACCCTATAATATAGCTGGCAATGTGTAACATGGTAAACTAAAAAATTACTGGCATCCTATAATGGAACTGGTAAAATGGCCATATACAACCTCCATTATCCACAATGATTCAGATTTTAGCCTTAGAAAAATGTTTACTTTCTCCTAAGGAATATTATAAATATATGCAAATAAAAAGACATCTTTGTTTAAAACAAAAAACAAACAAACAAAAAAAACCTCATTCTTAGTCTTCAGGAAGCGTTACTGCTCTCCCAAGGCTCATACAGATACACAAACAAAATTTCATACTTTCTTTCATCACTCAAAAAAATCAAACAGCTTGGGGGTGGGGTGCTCATAAAATACGATTTTCAACAGAATATTGCATTTAAAAAATTATATTCATTTAATTAAAGCCTAAAATCGTGCATATTTCATGTGGATCGTGTGGATTGTGCCAATAATTTTGGGTTGACTGTCATGGAAAGATTTATGTTTTTGGAGATACTTACTGTTCTATGCTGGGTGATAAGAAGAGTTTAGGGAAGACCTGGGTAGCCTCAGCATCTTCAAAACTAACTGACAACAAAGCGACGTCTTCCCCTGGGTCAAGAGCTGTGTCCTGGAAAAAACAACACCGCAAAAACAAAGCATTAAAAAAAATGGGATAACTTGCAATGATAAACATTAGAAATAATAGATCACAGTGGCCCAGACGCTTCTGCCAGAAGGACAAGTCCAGTATATTAACCATAACCATTTGACAAGTCCAATATATAAAAAGTGACCTTAAAGCAAGGTCAAGGTGACTCATATACAATCCCACCCTATTTACCCCTGAGGGAGACCCATACATCAAAGTTTGTGATCCTATGTCATTTTCTTACAAAGTTACTGCACCAGCAAGACGTACAGACGGAGGGACGGAACCCTTTGGTCGTGGCCGGCACTAAAAAGAAACAGTCGTGTATCAGAAAGACTTGCACTGAGCTGATTTTTCCTCTGGAGACGGCATACCTACATCATTTATTTAAAGGTTTAATCTGCCTGATTATCTTGAATCTTGTTAGAAGGGCTGTAGAAACTGCTGTTCATTCTCAGTTTTCCTAGAGCTAGGCCCTGCTGTGGCACCATATACCCATGAAGCCCCTGTGCTCTAATCAAATGACTTTCAGTTGGTTTGAACCTATCCATTTGGCATAATTAATGCCTGCTGTGTAATACACAGGGCTGCATGTTGCATCAAAAATGTTACCAGCTACAAGATGAGTGTAACACATACCCCAAATCCTTTGTATGAATGAACAAATTAAAAGTCAAATCGGACTCTAAATCAATAAAATCTGGGATGTTGTTTATACAATAACTGAGCCAAACTGTTTGTATCTAGCTGCGCAACTAATCCTGTAAGTAATTAATTTAATCAAGAGCATAGTGAAAGGCTCTCGTTAGGAAGACACCATCTGACAATTATTCGCCAAAAGTGGGGTGGATGTCAGTGAACAGTCCCTGAGATGGAACCTTGATATCCACCAAGCCTGAGGCGTATGACTGTTTTAGTATATATAATATGCAGGACCAGAACAAAACATATACTAAGACACGATTTTAGGGTGGCATGGTGGCGTAGTGGGTAGCACATCTGCTTCACGGCAATAAGGACCTGGGTTTGAGTTCCAGAACTGGCATAGGTGCTTCCGTGTGAAGACTGCATGTTCTCTTCATGCTTGCAGAGGGTTTCCTCTGGGTACCCAGATTTCCTTCCACAGTCCAAAGACTAATTAATCATAAGACTAATTAGCTGTTCCAAATTGCCCCTAGGTGTTAGTGAGAGTGTTAATGTTAGTGTGTGTGTGTTGGCCATGCGATGGACTGGTGAGCTCTTCAGGGTGTACCCTACCTTTGTTACAAACACCATTTTGAAAAGAATTATTCTCTTTCATTTTTTTAATCATAATGGATACGGCTCCCGCAGCATGCACAAGCATGTGCATAGTCGAAAAGACGTGTAATGGCATCTTTAAGAGCCCTATTCAAAGACTCATCAAACATAAATATATGAAAATGAAGATGAGATTTTTATAGTTTATATTTTCATATTTTAACCATGACAAAGACAGGTCAGGTGAGCTATGCACACGCCACGTTAACAGCACTGTGTAACTAACTGTGTCTTTTTGAGCCAGTGGTGACACTGTCTGTTCCAATTGACTGATACAAGCTGTGAGTGTCCGTTGATTTCATTTAAGCATTATTCATTTACATTTCCCCCCCTTGAGATAGCGAACCAATCAGATCTTTATATCCCATGTAGTGTATACTGATTTCAGAATTTTGATCTGTTGTTTTTCAATAATATGAAGTCAGCTCTTTTGAGAACTATATTACAATTATATTATAATGAAGTATTTTTACAGGTTTTTTATTAGCTTATCAGGCATGCCTTGAGTGTGTATTTTTATTTATTTATTAATTACAATTCCAAATAAATTAAAGCACAGCACAGAATCTTTCAGTATCCGCCAGTTGATATAAAGATCATTTGAATTAACGCTAATGGTCAAAAGGAAATAAAAAGCTACTGGGAATTCAGGTGTCAGCATGTCTAAAAATGTGCTGAGGAATTTCATGGTAAAAAGATCTTATTACCGGAACCTTTTGCTGATGCTGTACTTGCTACATTTGCATACCTCTGTACTACGCTGCTATATGGAAACTGTACTGAAATCCTGTGTGGGAGAGGAAATAAAATGAACCCACATTACTTTCAGGGCAACCAACAGACACTTGGTGGACAGTTGAGAGATGATGCATTACATCTAAATCGTCAGATATCGCGTATAAAACACTCAGGTATAGAACATTCTCGGTGAATAAAGTAAATTATTGTATTATCACGGGCAGTACCCTGTAAGGTATTTAATTGTACCCTTTATATTTATTGATTTACTGCTTGGGAACATAAATGTACAATAATTAGCAAAAGTATTCACACTGGGCTTTAACAAAGTTGTTCTAAAAGAGATTGATTTGAATATATATGTATATCTTAAACTGAATGATGTTGTTATATAACAAAATGTAAGCTAAGAAGAAGGTCCTGAGTTCCAGGCGGTTTGCGTGGGTTTCCTCTGGGTACTCCAGTCTCTCTCTCCCACAGGTCAATCATGCAGATTGAGCTAATCAGCTGTTCCAAATGTGAGTTTGAAGCCCCTAGATGTGAGTGTGAATGATTGTGTGTGTGTGTTGGTGTACCCTGCCTTCGCTCACAGTCGGCTGAGATCGGCCTCAGTTGGCTCAAGCCGCCCTGCTAACCTAGTAGCATAAAGCAGTTCGGCAAATGAATGAATGGATAAAATGTAGCTAGTTATAGCTAAATATTTATAGCTCTAATTATTTTTTTATATTAATTTCAGAATTTTTTTATTTTTTTTAATAATTATATTGTTAAGTAATAAAATTTTAAATACTGTTGACAATTAAGGTCTTTAAATAAATTTATAAAACTTTGTCAATAAACATGTTTTCCCAAAGAGGTGTCAATACTTCTGTAATACTGTACTGCCCTCAAAAGGGAACACACAGTTACCTTGAGGTCCAAGAACTAGCTATAGGGGAACAATTATGTCAATCGTACTGTGAGAGCGCAGGATTCACCTTCTATGCCCTTATTCATTCATTCATTCATTCATTTTCTAAGCTGCTTAATCCTAATTAGGGTCACAGGGAGGCTGGCGCCCATCTCAACTGACTCTGATCTAGGGTGGGGTACACCCTGGATAGCTTCCCAGGCCATTGCAGGGACAACACACACAACCATTCACACTCACACCTATTGGAACAGTCAATTAGCCAATTAACTGCGCCAACGTGCCACTGCTGTACTCTTTTTCCTGACCATAAATCTATACTTCACACCGAATGCCAGTTATAAAGGGGGAATTTGACTTAATGCTATGTGATGTACATAAAGAAATAGCTATGTGTATGTTTAAGAAACATTTGAATGAACAGGTTAAAAACATGTGAACACACTGATGTAACAAAATGCATATTAAAAGTTGAGCACCTTCATGTGTAAGCATGAATCCCACTGAAGTCTTTCACAGCAAATGTGGAAATGTGTATGAAAGTAAAATGAATTAAATGTCAAGCGGAAGCCTCGCTGCCCATCTCTTCCCGCTCCTCGCACGTATTCCGAAAGCAAGAGGAAAGCAGAACGCTGGGAAAAGGAGCGTCAGGGGCCAAATGTGTTGCCTAATTAAATCAGTTCACTTCAGTGCATCTGTGCATCAGATCCGTAGTGTAAAAGCTAGAACACAGACAGAACAAGGAAGAGGAGGGTTGTTTTTTTTTTTCTTTAAAGGGTTTACCAGGCTATTTATGGAGTTTTATTTTCATAAAGGTCATTAAAATGTTAGCAGTTAGACTGGTGATTGAAGTAAAGGGAGAGACGGAGAGAGACGGAGAGAGACGGAGAGAGAGAGAGAGAGAGAGAGAGAGAGACAGAGAGAGAGAGAGAAAGAGAATATCATGTTCCCTACTTGTTGGAAAAGCTCTACCTTGAGTGGCAAACCCTCTAAAAATAGATCACTGTCAAAAACCTGGAACAAGAGCTGGTCAGGATTTAGATTTCAAATAATATAAAATGAGACTAGCGCTTGATCTTATTTCTTATTTCTGTTTCTGACGCAGATGTACAGACGTCAATACCTTACAACCGTATATCAGATAATTTTATTTTACTGTGTGGATTAAGCTGCTTATTTCCTTTCAGGGTTGCTTGATAGAAGGAACAGTGTGTATCTTCTGACAGTTTTGCTAGGTGGAGTCAGACCGGAAGTGTAGCAGATTGAAGCAATGGATATTAATAATAAAAACTTTTTTTTATGGCTGGAGGCAAAGGAATCTTTGATTCTAATCTAAGATTCTAAGAATCTAAGATTAATATAAATATTTAGGTGCTGCCTATAAGCGAAGTTTTAAAAATGTTTGCATGTGTAAGTTTACAGAAACATGCATACATAAAGGAAGAGAACAACCTGCAAAGTGCAAGTGCACTCAGCGCAGACGGTGGTGGTGTGCAAGTGCCGGTGTGGGCACGTGAGCATGGATGCGACGACATAATTGAGCTAATGGCTTTATGGCATTTGCATAAGTATAGAGCACTCGAGCTCCGCTATTATGTCAGTTTATACTGACAAATGATTCTCATAGTTAGACCTTAAAGAGGGAATCACAAATCCTGGAAAAGGAATGTTCATAAACATATAGCTATTCAAATTTCAGTGCAGCTCTATAAATTCATGGAAGCACATTGCCAAGGCAATGACATGACAAGCCACACCCCCTTCTCTCCTCCAATCAGCAACAGGGTGCATATGTGCTGTGCACAACCATAAATGCTTCATGTTGCTGATTGGCAGAAACTGTGTTGTGTAGCTCACTCTGAGAAACTTTCTTTGTTCCATAAAGACAGAGCAAGGGCTTTGAATGTAAATGCAATGTTTTTGCAGCGTGCACACCAAATAAACAGCTAGCAGATCATGAGATGATATTTACTGCGTTTAGCAAAAAGTGTACTCGGTTTGAATTGATGACTGCACCATTAAAGAAAAACTCCACCATGAAAAGTAAATCTGGAATTGGATGTACAAAACGCATGTGCGTGTTTAGGCAGGTATGCAAAACCTTTAGGATGGTACAGTGCATTTAATGCAATGTCAGGTTTTCCTTAAAAACATAGATATAGACAACATTTCACATTATAATCAATTCCACACTAATTCCTATGGCAGCATATTCATTGCACATGAATTCCAATCTATATAGATGCACACTTCTCTCCACTTCAGGATAAAGGTTTCATCTTAAATATGAATAAAAAGGTCACGCAGGAGAATGCACCTCTGTTCAGTCCACAGGCATTCTGACAAAGTGCTAAGAGGACTAATGAAGAGTCCAGTGATGAGTAATGACTGCTTGAATGACCCGTCCTCGAGGACTGAGACAGAAATATGAAACATGGAGCTAGAGAGAGAGAGAGAGAGAGAGAGAGAGAGAGAGAGAGAGAGAGAGAGAGAGAGAGAGAGAGAGAGAGAGACCCTACCATACGTTGACAGGCCAGTAACCAGCGATAGTGTAATGTGTGTAGCATTGCACACTGAAAACTTTACCATTTTTGAGTACATCACCCAGATACTAATAGTGTACTGCATGTTCAGTGTCAAAACATGCACATCTTTTGCTTTGAAAGACAGCCTCACTTCCTGTAGCTAGGAAATCTTTCGAGGATTGCTGAAAACTCTATAATAGACAAGCTCAGGTCAAGTCAATTATTAACCGAGCATGCATTCACACTGCGGACTGCACAAATGGACTTTTGTTGTTTGGGTGTACAATAGTGGTATATAATACAGAGCACATTAGGACAAAGTAGACCAATTAGTCATGTTAGGGAGCACTCAAGGACAGAGGTGATGGAGCACGTCGATAATATCCAGAGTCCTGTATGTGCAATAGTCTAAAAGGAGTTCAGGCATGACGTAGAAAGGCATGGGAATGGTGTACAATATTCATATCATATAGATCATGACACTCAAATCCGACTGGTCAGAAGGTGTGAACTTTCGATAAAAGCAGCTCTGACAGAAGGAGGAAGTTAAACATCTTCGCATCAATGCAGTCATTCTTATAGCAGATCATTGCTCTAGAACCACACCGTATTACTTATAAAATGATCACTACATTAATATTATATTTTATATTTATATTCAACCTTTGATTATTGGTGTCCTTGAAATAGTTGTTGTTATTTTTCTTTTTTCGTCTTTATAATGGAAGTTTTTTATTCTTTTTCAAATATAGGACAGTCGTAACAAGCATTTCACTACATATTGTATTTTGTATGATTTAGTACTTGACAAATTAGTTTGAATTAGATTTAGAACATCCATCACAGGGACTTGTATAAAGACTGCTTCAGCTCTCGCAACTAAAAATAAACAAAAGTTTTGTTCTGCAACTGGAAAAAATGTTTAATCCTTGATATATATATAATCCTTGAGATGTTTTCAGTCTAGATAAGTTATAGAATAAGTAGAATCTGTTTTCATAGTAAAATAACAACACAATGCTGGGATTAAACAATACAATATTTGTATTGTGGGGTGAGGGGTGGGGGGGTGACAACATTTTAAAAAATGAATCAAATATTTTATTCCACAGTTTGTTGCTTTTTTAGTATTTCTTCGGAGTTTTGTTTGCCTCTACTCAAGGTACATGAACTGAAATGGTAGTAGAGGGGCCAGTTATAATATGCGATTACTCATATCCAGCAATCCATGTATTATCCCAGAGATAGTGAAATCAGGATAATGTTTAAATCAATCAAAAATAAAAAAAATCTAATTTTAATTTGCTTTCTTGCTGTTCCTGTGTAGTATGCTGTGAAACAATATTCCGCCTTAGGCTTGTTGGCGAATGATGAAGTTTATATCCTAATTCTTCTGACTATGTATTTACAAGTCTTGCCTCAACGTTTCTATATTTTTTGAAAAATAGATCAACCTCTGCCTCAAAAATGATGACAAGTGATGGAATGAAATTCACATGTGACACGAAACAAACAGTGAGTGTTTTCGCAGCCTTGCAGGCTTCACCTTAAAGAAAGCAGGATGATGTAATAGCAGGTGTCAGGGTGGATGCTGAAGCCTACTGCTTCGAAAATAATAACAGAATAGATATTTAACTGCCCTAACAATAATGCATAGACAAATCACCAAAATGGGCATACTGCACGTCAAGACATTAG
Organism: Neosilurus hyrtlii; assembly: GCA_028564935.1. Classification (NCBI taxonomy): domain Eukaryota; kingdom Metazoa; phylum Chordata; class Actinopteri; order Siluriformes; family Plotosidae; genus Neosilurus; species Neosilurus hyrtlii. The sequence continues at coordinate 21,045,556 of JAOUQZ010000002.1, forward strand.
CTCTGCACATACACAACAACTTCGTAAACATCCAATTAAACACAAGGCTGCTGTGTGTATTGCAAGAAATATGAATCAGTCACTGGATGCTTTATAATAAAACATGAACCGAGAGGAATCTAATGAAATGAGATGGCTGAGTTATGAGTCACATGGCGGTGCGGAATGACTCCCATGTACGGTATGAGCTTAAAAAGCAAATCAGACGCACAGTCACTCGTAAGGAAAACACAAAACACCGCACATTCATACTGCACAAATTAGTCATGCACACATTTCTACGAAGTCAGACGAGGTTTACAAACCACAACATACACACAAACACACACACACACACCCACACACACACCAGCCAGCAGCATCACTGCCTGGACATGGCTGATGAAACACCTGTTAGTGACTCACAAAGGACAGTCAACAGCTGCTTGATACGCAATGGTGAGTTATAGAGGGAGAAAAAAGTAAACACACACACACACACACACACACACACACACACACAAACACACACACACACGTTCTGCTCCAGGTGCTAGAGTGCATTAGGTGAGGCAACAAAGAAGGATTGAGGACTGAGCTGTCGAAGAATGAAAGCTATACACTCAGTGTTCACTTAATTAGGAACAATCTGTCAATCATTTTACTGTAGAGCAAATCCCACCAGTATAAATTAAGAGGCTCGCTTAACTTTAACATGAAACAATTTCTAGAATTTCCATGGAATAGTGTGAAAAAACAACACCCCCCCCTCCCCAATTCATTTAATATAGGCCTGGATTAAGGAGTAAAAGTGCTTCTAATAGAGTGATCAGCTATCATACTTCTCACTCACTCATTTGCCAAACTGCTTAATCCTTCTATTAGGGTTGTGGGGAGGCTGGAGCCTATCTCAGCCGACAGTGTGCAAAGGTGCGGTACACCCTGAACAGCTCACCAGGGCTGATGGATATAACTGAAGAGAAAACAAGAAACAAACTTGTACAAGAAGGACCAGCTAGCAGAAAGATAAACAACTCTGTGTCTGACAATCAATCGATCAATAACAGGGGGAAAGTACTCAGAATCTAGTGTGCACACAAAGACCAGCACATATTGTGCAACTGTAAAATCTCTACTGAATACAAACAGGGATTGGGACATAAAGGAATTTTAGAATAAGCCTGAACTGAATGATGGCTAAACCACAGTTATGCAGCTTATGCAATAGTCTCTAGGTACATAATAGAGCAAAAAAAATAAAAAATAAAAAAAACCCACAAAATGACAAACAGGTACGACCACTACTTCACACAATGCAAACCTGTAAATGCAGGAGTGACACTTTATGCATTTACTCTGCTCGACACTCTCTCCAGTGATCAGGACAGGCTTCATCGCACTGTGAATAGAGTAATGCTTTCACAGGCATGACCTCCCAGTGTTGTGGGTCATACATTACAGCTAAGCACACTACTGTGTGTCATGACACCATGTAAGTCTCATGGCTTAGAGCTCTAGGTGTGTGTTAGAACTGGCAATGTCATGCTCTCTGTCTGATGTCGGCTGGGTGAGGATATAAGCATGTATTCACAACATTGTTGATTATGAACAAGCTGAGCTGAGAAGCCACACCAGTCAAAAGCATGCAAACTCTTTAACCCCACTAAACACATATCTAAAATGAACCTCATGAGAATACTGCATGTAAAAAATAAAAACAAAACAAGGTGTGGTGTTACTGAAAAATAATTAACTTTTAACTGCTTAGTGCTGGGTTACATGGAATTCCTGTCATCACTTACGCAATCAATCAGAATCAGAAATAGTACACTTTATTGATCGTGGAGGAAATTGTTTGGCAACTGAAAAGGCAGCAGGTTTAAACATTTATTCAACAACATATACAAGGAATTCATATGTTGTATGTTAGAAAACTGCTATAATACTGTATAAGAGCAAAAAACCCTTCAGGACATGAACTTAGGGCAAAGTATTAACACCAACGTGACCCGACCTTTCCTTATTTTCCAATAACAAATAAATAATGCCCTGACGTATTTTACTGCTGTTATACTTCAGCAATTTTCCAACACAGCACACTTCCATGCATTACCTTTTTACCTGCTGCAGAACATCTGTGAAAGTTCCTTTTATTCCACCTGTTACGTTATGCCAAATATAAACTGTTGTTTTCTTAGCAACCTGTCATTTCTCTGTCTCCAATTCAAAAAGGCTAAATAAACGCAGCACCAGCCTGTTAAGTCTTTTTTTCCTCTTTCTGAAATATTACAGCTCTTACAACACTGTAGACTCCAACCATAAATGCTACTTAAACAGCTCCTATTAAAAACCTACAACACATTAACCATTAGTTTAAATTATATGGGAACACCCTATCAGGGAATTAAAAAAAAAAATAAAACAAACAAACAAAAAAAAAAAACACATTAGCCCGAGGGGATAATGCTTCAATCAATATGACAGACACTTACAGTTTGTCACATTCACTTTGAGGAGGTAGCATGATTATAATCACAATCTTGTGTTTCCATGTTGTATATAATAAAACACTTTTTTTACGGTTTACTTTATTTATACAGTACGTACTAACTGTCTGAATGAGTAGTCTCAAAAGGCAGTTAGCTACACATTGCCTAGGAGTGTGCAGATCACCTGACCTGCCTCTGTCATGGTTAAAATAAGTGAATATAAACTATATAAATCTGATTTTAGTTTGCTTTTGTTCATGTTTCCAACATAGTAAATACTAAAACTCTGGAAGATGCTTAAAGAGAGGCCTTCACAAAGCTCTGTAAATGCTAACGTACATCTGATAGGAATTATTTAATTAAATAAATAACAATCTTATTCTACTGTGTTTTGTTTGTTAAAGTTTCCATGTAGTACATACTAAAACAATTATGTGCTTCAGGCTCAGTGGAACTGTATAGTCCTTCAGCAACAGACACCTAGCCTTCGGTGCATAATTGTTAATTACACATTTTTTTTTTAATCCGGTAGCTGAGCCATCTGTCATGCATGTCCTTATTTCAGTTGTCAATGCAGACAGAGTGATTTAAATTTCAGCTGCAACTACTATTCGAAACGCTGTTATGGAAAATTAATTATCACTTGCACTGCAGTCTGACATTACAGTGGAAGTAAAATATCATAAACAAGTTGCAGCACAAATCAACATAAATGATTGATGCACACTTTATTAAATTTCCTTTCAAGCTGAACAGACAACCAGTCCCAACCCCCAGGCACTTTAAATTGAATTTACACTTCTCTGATTCCGTGTGTATCTGCGGAGGTGCTAATGTTAGCTTCAGCTTAATGCACATCCCTGGCTTGTAAGACTTAATGATGTTTTTCCAAACAGAGTCAATGGCATTAAAAAAATGTCATTACTGAACGGAGCTCTGACCTCAACCTCACTGCGATAAAATAGGAACGCCAACAGCACCCCAGGCTTCCTCGCCCAACATCTACGCCTGACCTTATTAATGATCTTGAGACTAAATGAACCCCACAGTCATGCTCAAACTTCAACTGAAAAACCTTCCTAGAATGCTAGGGTTGGAATCTGGGTCTGGGATGTTCAAAAAGCATATACAGCTGTAACGGTCAGGTGTCCCAAACTTTTAGTGATACTATGCTACAGAAATTGATCTGATTTGAAGAATCTGGAATCCTACTATAAACATGGTACTTGTGAGAGGATAACTAAGAAGTATTACGCAATCTCATCCTAAATGATGATCAACACACAACTCAAATGCCCCAATTTGCTACACTGATTAAGTTTCCACCCAAAGTCAAACGTGTTCAACACGTTTCTGTAAACAATCGAAGGCTACATGTTCATATAACACTCAAAGTATTATAAGCATGACTACTAGCCACAGGTAACAACTAAACTACAGTAGCACTATGCACAGGAAAACTGAGAGGGAAATTGAGGAAACGAAGATTCAGTTAAAGTTTAGAAGGAAGTGCTCAGAAAGTCACATGGAGGCAATTCCACAGAAGTGAGGTAACAAGCTTCTGTGGAACAAAGTGAAAAGGGAGGGGCTGTGGTATGATACACAAATCAGAAACAAAATGCCTGTAACTTTCAGGGAAGTTACCCGTCCCAACAATATCATAAACAACGTCAAACGTGAAGATGCTGGAAGAGCTGTGAAACCAAAGATTTCCACATAGCCTTTCAGACAATCTGTTCACCACTAGTGGCTTTCATGAAGAACTCAGAGTTCACCCAGATATCATCCAGGCTTGCTTGTTTTGGTCATGCTGTTGAGTTCAGGCTACTTCAGGCCTTTCACTGAGTTGAAAACGTGGCTGTTTTTAGAAACACAATTTCAGCACTGTCTAAAAAAGCACCCTAATGGAGTGCCAATATCAGTGTGCTATTTCAGCAGAATGGCATGCACCTCACCAATAGTATCAAACTTGATTCTATCAAAAAATAATTTGGAGGGTTATTTTGGATTAAGATCTTTTTTCTTTAGAGATAAAAGTGTTTTGTTTTTGTTGTACGTTAGACTTTAAAGGTGCTTTGCTTGCACAGCTGATTTATACAGTATATGCTAAAAAATTGGCGCACCCTGACTGTCCATCATTCACCAAAAGAAAGTAAATAAATAACTTCAGAAAGAAAAAAACCCTAAAACTCCAACAACCCCGAATCCACTCACTCATACTTTTTACTTAGTGGTGTTTTCCCCTACTGACTGCTGGTTCCTGGCGGTCACTATTTGGTCCGACTGCTTTCATGCCAAAAATTGTGTGTCAATGTTTAACAAATCTACACCAGTTTTATTTATGTCTCTGACAGAACTCACTGGGATATTACTATTAAATCATTGTCGTGGCGGTTTAGAGCAACTCAAAAAATCATGACATCAGAAACGCACTGTAGCTTTAACAAATAGTCAGTTAATCTAGTAAAAGTGAACAAACCCCTGAAAGGCAGTAAAAACCACTTGAAAAAGCACCAATAACTCCACAAGGTCATCTCCAATAACAAAATTCACCAGTCTTTTACATCGTGGCATTTGGAATTTCCTTACCCGACTTTACAAAACTCCACAGCTCTGAGGTTTACAGGATGTTCACATGAAAAGCTTTTTTCAACATCTTTTTCAGCTTTGATTCAGGGCTTTGACCTGGCCCCCCAAGATACATTTAGTTGACATATTCACACAACATTCTGTAGAAACAGACCAATGTGCTCAGCTGGTGGATTCTATCAGGGCTGGGATTCCTTGACATTTGAGATTTCTCTCAATTCTTGATTCCTTTAGTGGTGTCACGGTTGTGTGACAAATTAAAGGTATATACTGCTGGCTCTGTTATACTGTAAGCAATTTGCTAGCATGGTTTTGGTCTACTCATCTCATTATTTTTCTTGTACAGTACTTTGGAGTCTGAGTTAACCATGTTCCAGAATAGAAGTTGGAAAGCTAATGTGAGTGATTTCTAGCTAGGTTGCCCATTAAAAATACCAGTTGGTTGCAAGGCATCACATGGTATTGCCTGGGTACAACATGCAGATATAAGCACTGCCTAAAAGCCAAGCTCCTGATAGATATTTCTATTGATAGGAGGCTGAGCTTGGATTTGCTTTCACCAGCTGATTTCTGCTTTTATTTGTGTCACTTGTCTTGTTGGTTTAATTATCCATTTAACGAGTTCATGTTCTGTCTAGCTTTTGATTTCAACATTTGCTTCACAAACATTTATTTCCCTTGAAGTTTGTCTGCCTACCAGAGATTAGATTGTGTTTTTCATTCTGTGTGAGTCTGAGCAGTGGCCTATGAGCCTCTATTTGTTGGGTATTAGTTTCCTTATTAATGATGAATCTGTTTTTTTTTAATTGCTGCCTGTTGTGACATAACAGCCAATCAGCAGCAATTTGGCAACAGGCCAGCCTTAGTGGGTTTCTGGTGATGGGCACTTGTGGACATGGAACAACCATCTGAAATGAATTTGATTGGTTTTAAGTATGCTATAATAGACATGACTTATTCCAAATAATTATTCCATGATGATGATATGCAAATTATTTGGTGATGCGTAGAGCATTTGAGTTCCATACGTTATGAATCCAATGCCGGGGGTGTTTCAGTTTACATATGTAAATAAAGACTTCCCAGTACCAGTGGAACAAATGGTATGATGTAAAATCAACCCAATCAAAAAACATCTGGTGGGGGATTTTGGAGCGAATCTGAGAAAAACATGTTTACATTTACAAAATGTTTGTACATTTGGTAAAAGAAAAGAAAATAATCCTCTGGGCTTTTAAAAAGTTCTTAATCTGATAATTTATTTTACTGTAAATAATATACTATAAAGAATCATTCACTAATTTGCTGAACCACCTAATCCTAATACTAAGGTTGTGGGGAGGTTGTTGCTTATCTCTGCCAACACTAGGCAAAGCAGGATACACCTTAATAAATAATACTTGCTTAATAATAAATAATAATGGCTTAATAAATACTTTTATATCTAATCTGCTGTCAACTGTCAACTCCCATTTATTAGAACTGCTTAGGCAATACTGTATACTGAAATTCTGACAGGAAATTCTGAACTGAAGAAAAAAATTCATGTAGTTATGGTTGTAGCAGTGATGATAAATCACTCATCGTACACCCTACATGTGTCATGTGTCACGGCAATAAGGCAGCTGGATGGGTGCTTGCAGGGGTGACCTTTCTACCACGACATCCATCACGGTCCCGGTGCTGCTCTGCAGCACAGAGACGTTTGGCACTGTTCCACAAGCCCCTGGTCAGGGTCAGACGACCTTTACTGCCAACCTTCTCCATGAGAATAAGTCAAACGCACAACTTCCTTATAATCACCATGAACATACACACACACACACACACACACACACACACACACACACACACACACACACACACACACACAGGTTTTCACGACTATCAGTTTCAACAAGTTATCAGTCAACTAGTTAACTATTTCTTATATAACAAAAGACTCAGAAAGAGCTTGTCCATTACCGGCCACTTCAAATCACGGACGCTAGTTTTCCTCTGTGCCGTGCGTTGCTCGCTGGTGCTAGCATTACTGCTAGCGCTAGCTGTTGACAGCAGAGGTTTTAAACATAGCAAAGGTATTCTTGTTGTATTTCAGTTCAGCTGTACACAGCCGACACTTTTCTGTGAAGTACTTCCATGCATATGATTGTGGGGCCTTTGTAGCGGCGCCAGAGCCATTTTGTCCACACGCCGCCATTTTGTTTATGACTAGTTCACAGTGTCAATTAATGATAAAGGCATTCAGGTAGATGACTATTCAAATGGCTGATCAAACTCCTAACACTTTGTGTGTCTCTCTCTCTCTCTCTCTCTCTCTCTCTCTCTCTCTCTCTCTCTCACACACACAGCCCAAAAAAGACAAGCAAATTGTTCACATTCTTCAAAAACAATCCCAAAATTCCTTTGAACTTACAGGAAGCTCAACAAAGCTAAAACCTTTCTAACATCAATAGTCCTTTTGCGTTCTAAATGCCACCTTTTGCCATGGAGGACAATAAGCATATTGTCCCAGCCTACAGCTTTCTTTGGCATTAAGATCTGACTTCTTAAGCGCAAGGTGTGGTTCGTGACTGCCACTATGCAAACTCATATTTACAGAAAACAATTCATGTGCTTTAAGCCGCAGCATTCTTTTCATGAGGTCACCTATTACACAACTGAGGACTATAAATCACCTGCTGGAGCATTAACTCTTCTCTACTTATTAAACCCCACTCTTTGCATGGTTGCTAGACTGCTTTATCGTTCTATTACTGGGAAGGCTGCACTCTCTACTAGAAGTAATGGGCATGCTGCATTTACAGCCGCATGTTCTTCCTGAACTGGACCCAGTGCATTCCCAGCAGAAACGTCACAGTACTCAGGAAGCCATGCTCAACTTCCACATGGATGCCGGAAACCGAGGGAGTAACAACCTTCCTTGGTAATCTGTAACATGATGCAACACGGCCCTGGCAAATGATGCAACACAAGGGTTGGGCTCTACATTAGAAGCTTTTTATTATACTACCAGGACATTGTTAAAAAAAGCAAACTGATTTCTACTGAACTGCTTAACAGTTCCATCATTTTTGATAAGTTATGCTTACTGACCTTAAAAGAAATTCATGAACAAACATTCTACTATTCTGGCTATATTGTTTCTGAAGTTATTCTAAGCGCACTTCCTTTCTCCCACCCACTTTTAATTTTTTTTTACTGTAAACAACGATAATAACAAATCTGGCATTTCCAGTGAAACATCTTGCAGAGTGCGACTTCACTCCTGTTCCTCAAATCCCATTTTCTGCTTAATTTCCCCTTGCAATGCATCTCCTTTAATCTCCTATTCTTACTGTTTGAATACAAAAGACAGGGCAATATGTACATGTACATGCCAAAGCCCTTTGTGTATTTTTTATTTATTTTTTTAATCTTTATTCTTTAACCATTTTCAAAGAGACACAGATAAGTGAAGAGAAAAAGACGCGCTGAGACGAGAAGTGGAGATCAGAATGCTGGAAGCCCATTCCTATAATTACATGCGATAATGACAGCTTTGAAGGTCGCTTTTCCTTCTGTTCGAAAATAAATGTCAGATAGGCGCGCTAAATGACTTTCGGGTGCAGTGCCAAGGTTCAGCGAGCGGCATGGCCTGGGCAAATCGCGGGCATGTGAGCACGCTACATGCAGATCCCACAATGCCATTTTCCAAAAAAAAAGAAAAAGTGCTGCTTAGCTTTAAATATGATGCATATGTGAGAAGAACGTGCAAAATAGGATCTCCAAACAGAAAGAACACCGCACCCAGATTTATTACCAAAACCTGACCTTTACAACAAACACCCCGTCCATGCTAGGACGACCGCAACTTGTGCTTGAACCTAATTAATGTAAGCTTGCTACTAAGACGTTCTGCCCCAAGTAATTACAACTAAATAAAAATGCACAAGACCAGTGATCCCTGGATGACCTTAATGGGGAAAATCGACCGGGCCTCTTTTGCATGCAAGGAGCAGCTGTGAGAGTTTATAAGCCTTGTGGTCAACAAAGACTTGGCTACCTTCTGAGGTGGGCTTGCACTAGCGGTGCCGTTTGTCAGACTGCATCCGTTCGAACGAGATGAGCACTACTTCAAACGCAGTCATGCCACCCACGGTCATGGCAGGTGCTTCGGGTGGAGGTTGGCAAGACCGAAACTGCAGCTGGGGGGCAGAAAACTGGGCGGACAAGCCTTTATTTGCTGATGCAGCCCTTTGTAGAGATAATACTGTGTTTACACGCCATGGTCTAAATGCATGCTGTATGTGCCGTCCTGAGGGCGAGAGTGTAAATATGTGTGTGTGTGTGTGTGTGGGTGTGTGGGTGTGTGGGTGTGTGTGTGTGTGTGTGTGTGTGTGTGGGTGGGTGTGCGAGTCTGCAAGCATGCTTGCAGAAACACACGTAAAAAAAGGCATTAAACAGCCAGGTTGCTTTTGATGTAACAGTCGCGCATTGTGCCCATATTGACGGTCCTCAAACAGATGTTCGGATAGTGCTTTCCATATGACAGCGTCTAAAGAAATTGCACAATACCCATCTAATGACAGTCACACGCACATGGCAGTAACTGTATAACCGTTCTCTTAATTATGGCCTTTAAGTAATTATTGGGCTGTACTAGGTGCAGTAAACAATATTTATTTAACAATTATAAAACTTTTGTACTCTGGTTACCTTTTTTTTTTTTGGAAAAGTACACTTAAGACAAACCTTCACAGCTCAATCAATTACTCAGTGGATAGTAAGATCTTTTAAGTAATCTACAACAGGGTGTGTGATGGGTGTGGACTACAGTCACTGTAACGAGGCATTGTAACCAGAACGTTCCCTTCTTTGACAGCTGATTACTGGAACTGCAATTGTGAGATGTTACGTGAAGCCAAAGCTAATACCCCTTGGCAGGTATCCAGACATGAAATGAACTCTCAAGAAGCCAAGATAACTCCAAACTTGATGAGAAGTGCTGACAATCGGAATCTTTTCCTATAATAAATAATTGCAAAAATATTATAACAAAAAAATGCATTTTTGGCATAAACATTACACCAAAAAAAACCCCAAACAAAACACAACAAAAAAAGCATAAAAATTCACATTTGCTTGTTTTTTTATGACATCAGATCACTTTTAGACTGAAAACTTAAACTATCTTAATAAAATGGATGCATTTGTGAAGCCAGCAAACTGGATCTTTTCAAACGGTTTCTCATGCTGCATCACTGGGCCACTAAACAGACCTGTAGGCAAGTGCTATCCGCCCTCTTCTGCATACATGAGCTTACATTGGCTGGTATAATTGACTGTGGTTGACAGAAGCTCCCGAAAATTGTGCAAAGGCTTTCCGGTTGAGCAATTTGGGAGGTAATATTTTTCTTTTCAGCTATTTTATAACAATCATTTTCTGTTCTAGTGTGACAGCTCATTCCAATAACCATTATCATTATTATAAGTCCTGAGAAATGCAGTTTGACATAGCTCTATCGCTTCTAATATAAAACCCATCTGAAGTATTTCCATTATGCATATCACGATGCAACTCCATTACTTCCTGTTTGAATTTGTCTCCTTCCTCATGTATCAGAACACTGTCGTAATATTGGTGGTTTTGTGGGTACACCCACTGTTTTGCAACAACTGACACTGTCTTGCAACATGCACCGGATGCCCCTGGCAGATTCAGCAGATTTCTTTCGGCATACTTCTCTGTACAGTGTATATGATCAGTATCATACTAACGAGTTCATTTTGCCATTGCCAGGCTGTTTCAAAAACACAACGATTCAAAAATACCATGAAAATAAATTATTTATTTACCAGATTATTAGTCACTAACCAGAATTAAAAACTAATTTTCTTTCAGTATTCTGGTTGAATAAACCTCATATTTCACACAAATATTACAATAAGCATGCTGTGTGCTTTATTATGTAAAGAACAAAACAGCAGGGCATGCCGTTAAAGGAAAAATAAACAATAACATGCTGTGGTCCAATGTAAAGCAGAGTCACAATCACCACCATGCTTTTGAATAATTTCCAATAATCACGTTTCATAGAGGATCTCCTGGGTACAGCGTCATAGAAGTATGGTATGTCAGGTCATAGAACATGACTTAAATGGCTGACAGAAAACCCAATAAGGCTGAGGCATCACTAATAAAAAAAACTGATTTATTTTTAATAACGTAACTAACGCTCCAAAAATAGAGGCACATATACCACTGTTCCAACTCGCACAGAATAAAAACAACAACAACACAATTTATGTCAGGTCATCAGACAAAGTTCTGCAGAGCAAAACAACGCCAGACATTAACGAGAACATGGAACATGAACTTAAAAAAAAACAGATAAATAAACAAGACAGGTGACACAAAAGAATAAGGAAATCAGCTATTGAAAGGCGGTGAAAAGAAAACTCAGCGTTAACCTTTCCTGCTTTCGCTCCAGAGCGTAGTCAGGAAATGCAGATATTTACTTATCTATTTATTTAGTTCCTCCAGGGCTGAAGTTCAGTCAACCCTAAAAGTAGCTGAACTACTCTTATAACACCTGCCTCAGACGGTTCTATTGATAATTCAATAAAATTATGTATTAGGAGCTCTGCCTTTAGAGAGTGCCTAAATGTATATATGTACGTTTAACTCTTTTAATATCACTTTAATTAATTAAAGTTTACATTTACTGTTTACAATTTACATGGGGCGGTGGTGGCTTAGTGGTTAAGGTGATGGGTTACTAATCTGAAGGTCAGCGGTTCGATCCCCACTATCACCACTGGTGGGCCCTTGAGCAAGGCCCTTAACCCTCAATTGCTGGTGTATAAAAATGATAAGTGTAGGGAGGGGCACGGAGGGAGGGGCATGGACGTGTGAATCTCGATCAGAATATATATATGAAACTGAGTGTGGTTTCACAGAACTGAAACAAGTGTGATAAGCATCCCTGCTTTGGGGTGCTAAAATCCAAAACCAAAAACAAAACAAAAAACAAACTAAAAATATCATAATGTAGAGAGTTACCACACGGTTGACTCTACGCCACCACCTGTCTTCAAGTATCAGGAAGCTTTTTAAACAGTAGATGGTGCTTCAAGCCATGGTGCTTTCAACCTATAAATTGTTAATATTACAGCTATAAGCATAAATGTCTGCAGGTGGGATGTCCCATGGTGTGCATGTGGGTGGGTGATGTCACAGAGTTTGTAGGTCAGTCAGTAGGTGATGGTGTTACAGAGTGGGTAGGGGGTTGTTGATGATGTAAATAAAGGTTAGGCAATCATCACAGCATGCAGGCCATGTGACGTACTGGCGGATCATCGTGTCAGAGAGATAGACAAAGAGATGGAGGGACATAGAGTCTGGCCCCATATGAGCATCACTCAGAAAGCTATCTATCCCAGAAAACACAAAATCATTCGTCTGATGCTGGAGACATCATCCATTAATAAAAAATAAATAAATAAACAAATACAAAAGAATACATCACAAATTTATATATATAGCTTCACTATAGAACATTCACATTCCCGTCACCTTTTATGCAGGTTACACAATTCACAAATGATTATCTGTACAATAGATCATCTGCTACATACCTTCAAGTGTAGATAATAATCTAAGGTATGTTTCGATCATTATATTCGGTAATTATCAACAGGAAGCAGATGCAGGAAGTGATGTACCAGCAGTTCTCCTAGCTCGTAGCTACCCTCAGGCCTAACCTGTATAACGTGGCACTCTAAACAGCTTCATAATTATTTATCAGAGTGACAGTCTTCGCTGGTCTACTTAGCACACCATCGCTGCATTAGAAATGCCTTAAACAACCAATTATCTAGAACTGTTTCCACTTTTTAGTATAAACATGCGAAATAAATTTGCAGCACCTAAAAACTCTGAACATTAAGAAAAAGCTTTTACTCAAAGCCCTTCAAACCCCCACCCCACCCGCCACCCTTGGAAATTATATTCTTAACTTTCATAATCCAGAATCCAATTCAAAATGAGCTCTCTCTCATTCAAATCAAAGCCAAATAAATAAAGACAAAGAGCCAGTTGGGCCGGGAGTGCAGCGAGGTGAAACACACAAATCGCTGCAGAGGGAACCTGCAATTACTTTATACCTCTTAAGATTCCTGAGCTCTTAGTAAGTGTTTACTGTTGCAGGGCACAATCAGGCTGCAAATTACAACTACTGGCACAGGCATCAAATGCTACGCAGTCACGCACAGGACAGGGGAAGAGGCTGTGCCCTCTGCTCCAAACTCAACTGGGCACGATATGCTATGTCATGTGAGCTCATCATGGTTTGGACTCGAAACGCAGTGCAGTGCACGTTATCAAAACACGATGCTAATAAAACCCAAGTTGTGTATGTTTGATTGGAAAATACTTTGTGAAGAGTAGAACAGGGAGAATGCTGTTTATGAAATTAGAGACTGTAATTATCCTTTAGCTCAGCTAGAAAGACAGGGTACTGCTAGGGTGAATTTTTTGTTGTTTTTTTTTGTTTTTTGTTATCACAGTCATGCTTGATTCAGTATGATTCATGAGATTATTTACAGCGAGCTGCAGTTTATCAAAGTGTTAATTCTGCATGAATGCCAGTGAGTCATCCATGGCCTTTTTAAAAGCAATTAATTACGTTCTCCTAATCATCTCTTTACCACACAAGGAGCAGAAAGCCTATTGAACTTTAATATTCAATTCAAACAGCTCAATTCTATTAGTATAACAACAAAGAAAATTAACAGAAATCCAGAGAATAAATGCAACACCGTATAGTAGGGGTATAAAACATTACAATGGGGGTGGGAGCACGGTGGTGTAGAAGTTAGTGGTGTATCAATGTCGAGGCTGGACATTCCCCCCTGCTTGTGTGGGTTTCCTCTGTGTATTACAAATTCCTCCCAAATTCCAAAAACATGCCCACTAAGGTAATTGGCTATTCCAAATTGCCCCTTGGTGTGAGTGTGAATTGATGTTTGTATTAGTAAACAGGCTCTGCAGGGGGTTTGCACAATTGGCTCAAAGTGGAATGGGACAGGAGTAGTAATAGTAGTAGTAGCATCAAATCATTACAAAAAAAGAATGAAAAAGAATAAAAAAAAGTAAATCATGTAAAATAGTCAATGCTAAACAGAAATTAAGAGACATATAATAACTTTGTTAGGATTGTTGCTGGTATTGAAGATCATGACTGTCTTATGATTTATGCGATTACACACACAAGTGTGGCTCAGTGCATACAATTATTACAAGAGCATAAACTCCATGTTGGCCTTGCAAATCCTATAATAATAATTATAATAATAATAATAACAATAACAATAATAATAAGTGAAGTCAACCGTAAAAACAGCACAGAGTCACAAGTTTGTGGAGAAACTGTCTGAGAAGCTACTGCATCGTGTTTACATGAGGTGTGTGGATCAGGACAGTAACCCCACTGACTCATTTGCTTGGATGAAATCGGCTGGTCTCAAAAGTGAAACTGAGGGCTTTCTTTTTGCTGCCCAGGACCAGTCATTATGCCCTCCTTGGATTGGTGGTCGTATGTGATAGGGAGGCAACACTTGACTGGTGTGAAATGGTTACGACTAGAATTAGTGGGGGGAAAAAACAGGGGAGGGAAATAGTAATAAATAAATAAATGCATGAATGATTAAATAAAAATAAAAATCATGCCAATGGCACCATCCACAACAAGTCTAATCCTTCTTGTTACTAATTTTCACGCCTGAAATTATTTTAAGTATACTTGAAACAGCAAGGAAGAAAAAATTACATATTTGACTTGCTATGACCTTGAAGCCTTATCAGTTCATGCACTGGTTGCAATGATTAACTCATATAAACCTTACAAACATTCACCCACACATTCTTGCAATATTGAGCTAATAAGGATCTTAGATGAGTACATCGACAAAAATCTTGGATAGGTCTTAAGTTCCTGAACCTTAAAAGGTAAGTAATATCTCTGTATGACAAACAGACTCAAAACAAAGCTATGATGATACCTCCATTCATATAAATCCTGTAAAGATTCAAATATTCAAGCTTGATACACTACACAACACCAATAAGAATCTCAGAAACATGCAACGACAACCTGAAACCATCTGAACAGTCAAATACAAACAGAGTGACATACTGGTTATCTGAGCATGATCTAATTTCTACAGTGCGGCTGATCCACTGAATGCGGACCCTGACATGGCCCACGCAGGCTTCATGACCGCAGCATCCCCAGACACCACTGGTCTGAATACTGTGCCTTTGAGCTTTACGAATAGCACACAATGTGAACAGAGGGCTGAGCAGCCCAGAGCGAGCAGGTGGACCAGACCAAGGCCGAGGAAATCCAGCAACCAAGTCTGGGTCTGGAGCTCTGCCATCGGCAGCAACCACTGAATAAACACGACAAACAACTAAATATATTCAAACCATGAAACACAAGTCAGATTCAAAAACAAACATCAAATCCAACCTACAAAGTCAAAAACTATGTAGAAACAAAATAAGTGTCAATAATTCAATCAATAATTTAAAAGTAAGGAGTCTAAAGCCTTCACTCTTACAATTTCAAAGGAATAATACTGTATATTGGTGCCAACGATTAATTTCCTGACAAAGCTAACAGAATCAAAGGCATCAGTTACACTGCTTGACCTCCTTTTTTTTTTTTCGACGGCTAATTACATCTTCCATGGTGGCCTCATGGAGAGGTGGGGAGTCCGAGCCGATGAGGTTGTAATCATAGTCTTTTACCCAACACGTCGGTCTGATGCAGCTGCCTATGTGTGCATGACTTGGGAGGAGGGGGTGTGCTGTGTATATGCACAAATATCTGCATTAACCTGTGCACTTTCCTGGATAATACTGAGAAAAAATATCTATTAATCAATAAATATTACATAAATTAATTCATAATAATAATCAATACACAAATCAAACCCCAATCATACTTAGCCATGTTTCCTCTATGTCCACAGAAAGTTTGATGGACGCAGGAAGAACTTGTACATTGTAGAAGGAACATGGTACAGACTGATCAGAATGTGCTATAGTCTCTATACATACGGACGACATGATTAAACATTGGTGTAACTAAAACTTAACGGACAGTCTGGTTCAAGGGTGGTGCGGATTTGTTAAATGTAGATGAGAACACAAGAAAACTTTAAGTTTAAAGTAAAAGTGCAGCACATGGGCCTGGATTTGTATGGACTGGATGTATGTATTGAAAATGTAGTAAGTGCAAGGTGTTATCTGATTGGTCGTAGTAAGAAAATAGTATGAAAGCACTGGACATGGCGAATGCATGTTAGACGCAGTGAGGACCTGGAATGGACGTAACAAGGATGTAGTATGAACTTAAAAAGCACATTTTTTCATTCTGACCATGGCAAACACTGTGTGGCTTTCATCGTATTCATCTGAGTGCATTGGGGGCTAAAATCAACAGTCTACATTGTGTCCTATCACTTACTAACTTAGGCCCATTATTCCTCCAGGAAGCATCGGACATCGACAACACTTCTCCATCTGACTTGACTCTAGGCTATCAATCCTGCACCAGTCCAGTTGGTTCTGAGTCTCTATAGCTCAGCCTCAGTATTGCTCGGCCTGCCCCTCTTCCTCTTCTATTGTAAATTCCAGGTTAATGCTTGGTGAGAGATACTAGAAATTTCTCAGGGTGTGCCCAACCATAGCCCCATTTTCTCCTCAGAATCTGCTTGGATGTTGACTCCTGACCCCTTATGTTGTATGTGTGTGAGTGTATGTATATATGTATGTGTATATATATATATATATATATATATATATATATATATATATATATATATATATACATATACATACACATACACACACACACACACACACACATACATGCAAGACGGTGAATTCAATCAGAA
>JAOUQZ010000002.1:21062658-21095048 GCA_028564935.1 Neosilurus hyrtlii
ATATATATATATATATATATATATATACATATACATACACATACACACACACACACACATACATGCAAGACGGTGAATTCAATCAGAAAATCAGAAAAAAGGCGTGGGAAACTGTTCAAAATATGCAGCACTCAGGAGGAAAAGCAGATGTGCTAGCTGTTGGCGTTTGTTTAACACCAAGCTACTCGAATCCATCAACGCTGCTCCCAAGACATTACTGTTCCACTGAGCACGCTGCCATTCAGAAGAACCATGCATGCACTGTAATACCCAATGTCACTCAACAGTTTCTTTTAGATGTTCAGAAAAAATAAAAAATTAAATAGAGTATTCACGTTCAAAAAGGTGAAACAGCCACTTTCAAAAGATTTCCTAAGCGCATTTTCAAAGGAGAGTGACTTGTCTTGGTACCTTAAAAGTTGAGAGAAATAAAGAGACAAGAAGTAGAAAATGCTTTCTTTGTAGAAAGAGTGAACTGAGAGCAGATAAAGATCCTTGTTTCAGGGAAAAAATAAACAAGCAACATGAAGCCCAGCACGATGGCAGGAGGAAAGTGAACTGCGGATGTTTAAGGCGCTTTGTGCCACTCTGCTTTCTTCTAATCTGAGCTTTACTGGTTTGGAGAAGGTGTTTTTTTCCGTCTTAAAGATGAGACTGAAAGCAACAAAGGATCTTTTCTTAGTTCACCACTCGCAGCAGGACAGCTATGCCTCTTTAAGATGATCTTTAGGGAGAAGGAAGGCACTCAAACAACTGACACAAAGAAAGAAGTCAAGTATGTAAGCATGTGTGTATAAGGGAGTGTGTTTGCTGTAAGTCCATGCTTGTTTAATGCCTAGTATCCTTCAGCACTGCTTTCCAATGCATTGTTCGATTTAAAGGTTCAGGCAGTGATTGTTAGCAGAAGCGATCTGTTTCACATGTAAACTTGAAACAAACTACAGCCTTGTCTGTCAGCGTTCCCTGAAAAACCAACCCCTTAAACACACAACAAAGCTACAACAGACAATATCTGAACTGAATGGTAGCATGGCTGTTAGGTCAATAAACATATCTTGTCCTGAAGTTTTAGACGTAGGTGGTCCACATCATTTGCTTTTTCACTCTGGCGAACCTCTGAAAACGGGGTTTCTCTCTGAGCAGATGTTTAATGTAAGCTGCCGGAATGTAAGGAGAACTACAACCAAATATTTCATATGTGTTCTAAAATTGCTGAGCGCACCTTTAAACCCTGTAACTGTCATGAATGCATAATGCCCCTCATGAAGTTTCGTAATCTCCTCAATACAGATGAAGTTTTATAATCTCCTCAATACAGAAAAAAAAAGGAAATAAAAAGGTGGTCAAGGCAAAGCTGTTGGATAAAAGTATAAACTACAGGGGCAAGGTAGCTCCGCCATGCAGCATGGATAATGTACCAAATAGGCCCTTGTTTTAATTACCCGTGTATTTGTCTTAAGGTACGATCTCATTGCGCGGCGGATGCTGACAAATGTAGCAAATTTAGGGTTTTGCCAACGTTCGTAAAAGGTTGCTAAACATTTTGCAAACAGTATTTCTTGCTGCCATGTTATGTATTTCCTTGTTTTTTAGTATTTTTTTTTTTTTTTTAGTATTTCTTGATTTCCATCTTTTCTTCTGCAGGATAGATACAGCATCAGCCAGATGGAAGTCCATGTTCTATATCTGGGGGGGGTTTGCTCACCCTTTTTATAGGGTTGGGTGGTTCAATTCCAAGATTCGCCTGACATTCACATGGTATTTTACTAGGATTTGGCAAAAGGTCACAGATAGTGGCAAAAGAGTGGCAAATAGTTACTAATCTTCGCAAAACCATTGCTAACATATGCTAAAGTTCGCTAACTGTCTTTCACAAACACTTCCGCAAACATTTGTGTGAATGTTGCTAATTGTCACAAAATGACAGGGGCGAACCCTAATTTATCAACATTCCTAGAAAAGTTGGCGAATCCAAATACGTCTATGTTCAACAGCATCTCGCTCCGTGAGATACAGGCTTTATGGATTGTCCTATAAAACGTGGACGTGACCAAACTAGGGAAAAACTTTCATGTCAGAAGGTTTTATGAGACTTTTGGGGTTTGACCTTTGAAGATCACTTAGAGTCAAAGGTAATGGTCTCGTTTGAGAGTTTATATATGGTTTCCTTTTAGCGCTCCATACTAACAACACATCCATCAGCACTTGTTTCAAAGTTATAAGCACTCCATCTCCAAAACTTGATGACTTGGCTCTGACCTTGACATTCCAAAATCTAACTATCTCTGGGACTCAGGTAGGGTAGTGGCTCCACCAAGTTTGGTGAAAATTTGTGCACAAGTGTGGTCAGGATTTTGTTCACAGATAAAAATTACATCAAGGGATTCAAGCTATTCCTGCTTGGTTTGTCTACCTTTCGGCACCACTGTTGACCCCACCCTTTCCCTATGTATATGCAAACGGCTGTGAACTATGGAGTGCAAAAAAATGTTACGCAGCATCACTTATCACCCAGATATTTATATTAACCTGCATGTCGCCAACACTTCCAGTGTAAATACAATACTCACATGACAAGTGCCTTGAACCTGATAAATGAAGTTGAAATCAGGTACAGTATTACAGAATGTTTTATGGCTCTTAGCTGGCCTGTTTAATCTTTTGATTGAAATTTGTGTAAAAGTATTGTTATGTAAAGATAAATAGCATGTGTAGAGTAAGAAGTCAAAATGCTAAAAAAATAAATAAATAAATAAAATAAAATACCCATAACAAAACAACCCCCCACCAACAAAATGGAGCTCTACCCCCCAACAAACATCTTTACCACCACTGAGGTTACTGAGTAATTTGTTGAATTAAGGTCTGTATCCACCATATGAGCTTTCTGCACTGGAATCTATACAAATCCTATAAAATTCAGCATTAACAAAACTTAATACCCTCAACTCAAAGACGCTTCAGAATACAGTCCCACAGATTAACTTTAGCAAAGCTGCTGAACTCAATGATGACATCATTCACAATTTACTTTTATGGCATTTCAGCAGACGCCCTTATCCACAGCGACTTACATTTTTGTCTTATTTATACAACTGTGCAGTTGAGGGTTAAGGGGCTTGAACAGCTTGGTGGTATTGCTGGCTTGTACCCCTCATCTTCTGATCAGTAATCGAAAGCCCTCGCTACTGAACCACTACCGCCCCAAATGTCACATCTGAAATCAAATGCCACTTCTTTCTCACTAACCAAACGAAATCTAAAAATGGGTGGGACTTTTAATACCAACATGCAAATCTTTCAGTTGCGTTCTTTCACAGTTTGTCTCATCCCCCAGACTCTTCTGGTTTGAAGATATAGTACTTCCCACATCAAGTGTAACTACCATTGCCTTTTTTTTGTAATTATTGCTTTAGCTAACATTTCTAAAGTAAACAGAGACTTGAAGATCACAACTAACCTGAACACAGATGATGCTTTTTGTAACCCAGCAACAATTAGTGCCTCTCGAATTGCTCTGAAAAAAAAGTTGGGGCACTGGACAAAAGCCCTAATAGTACAAAGTCTACGAACTGCTCCACACACAGATCAGAAAGTCATACACCAAAGGAGGTCTGATGGAATTTTATACTAACCAGCATGGTTTTAATTCTTTACATATCCTGTTTATACTTGGAATTAAAATGAGAACACTAATAAACAAGCAAGAACATGTTTATTAATATGATCCAGTGCCAGATCAAGAATTCCTTTTATGGATTCTCAATCCTTATTTCTTAATCCTTTCCCCACTGTAACGGACATGCTGGTGCTTATTCCAGTTTAAAGCACTCCTTAGGCTGCCTGAATTGTTGCCAATGGCACTGATTATGAACTCCGACCCAACAGGTTTAAAAATATTTGATCATATTAAGTAATTTTGCTGCGTTTTGTTGGGAAACATTTCCCCCACCTTATTTGGTATGTTATACAGTTAAAAAAAATGAAAACTTTTGCTGGGCACAGATATCGTAGATAGTAACTGATGCCCTAAAAAGGCTTCAAGATCTTAAGGGTCTGTCATGTGTTGTAGCCTTTTGGTTATCAGTCTAGTGTTTCTTGGGCTTAACTTTCAAAAAAAGGACAGCAAAAACACCTTCAATGAACTAGAAAGATTACAGAGTGAGCAGGGGGAGAAAATAATAATAAAAAACAGGACATAAATAGCCAAAAGAAGCTCGGGGACAAATAAGTGTAAAGTTGAGTGGTGAAGGCAGAGCCCTGAAGAACCATTTCATCTGACTCTCATCTGCAGCGTTTAAATGAGTTAAAACCAAAAAGGGAAAAGAACTGGAAAGAAATAATGAGATTAATCCTAATTAGACATCAGGGCCCTAGTCCCTTATTTGTGTTAAAGAGGAAAAGGGGGATAAGTGTCTTCCCCAAGGCTGGACATGGAGTTATGTGTTCTGGATAACCACAGAGAGTACAACAATAAGAACGATAATGAAAAAATAAAGACAAAGCAGAGGCTGCGCTTTCCATTTAAAGCTTCCATAATAAATAGATTCAGGGAATGTGACATTTCAGCTCATTTCTGTTAACGATCATACAAAATAATTTCCATGCCTCTGTGACAACCATGATCAACATTAAAGGATGACTCGAAAGCCCAAAACATCCCCTGCACCCCCTGTTAGTTAACTTTCTGTAGTTTATGGTAGTACTGTGTGTTTTAGCATGTTTTTACTAAATAACCTGTTTTATAATTCAGATTGGTTGTAAGTAGGTTCGGTTATGAATCATATGAATTTAAGCACTTGTTTACATGTCCAAGTCCGTACTATACTCTATATGGATAAATCCTGTGGTGGTGGCAATGAAAAACTCTATGAGATGGCATGGGAAGGAAACCTTGAGAGAACCCTCTTGTACAAGTTTTGTTTGAAGAAACATTTCTTTTTATATTTTGGAAGCAGTCTCCAATGTCAACAGTCTGAACGGCACTATCTGATTGGTTTGCTAACTTGGTATAATTAATGATTATTTGCTAAAGGTGAGGTGAATGTCGATGAATAGTCCCCGGGACGACGTCCACTGAGCCCGAAGCATGCCACTGTTTTAGTATACACTACATATGAACTTAAAAGAAAAAAGAACACTAAAATTAGATTTTTATGGGGGTTTTTTAATCATGATGGACACCAGTGAGCTCCCAGAGCAGGCACAGGCAGTAGCAGAGCCTAAAAGCTGTGTAACAGCACCTCTTTAAACCTTTTGTATTTTAGTAGTACTATGCAGAAACATAATGAAAAGGAAACTAGACAGGTGAGCTACACACTTCAAGCCCAGCCAACAGCACTGTGGCCCCAATGGAGTGTTTTTAGCATACTCTTTCAGACCTCAGTGCGTTTTATAGAGACGCATAAAAAAGCGGGCTCCTTCAAGGTGTGCTGACACATGAATTCAAAATTTTAGCATACACTACATGAAAAAAGAAAAAACTAACTAAAATGAGATTTTAATGGTTTATTTTTACGTGTGATGATGATGCTGCCTGCTCAGGTGACAAACTGTGTGTGTCTTCCTAATATTTTTGAATCCTGAGAAAGCGGAGCAATCAGAAACACCACTCCCATGTAGTGTATACTAAGGGACATCATTCACTCTGGATAATGCTTAAATCAAAATTGCAGGCAAACACTCATGATTTGCCAGGGTCGTCTGAAATTCAACAAAATAAAAAAACAACACTTTTTTCAAACTTTACATGACTTTCAAAATGTGGTCTAATGGAGTGCATGCGACCACTGTTACACTTTAAAAACATAAAAAAGAAACCAGAAACGAATTAATTTTAATTATCTTTTCTGATGTTTTGCAAAAGGTGGATATCACTGGTGTTGTCTCTGGGACTATTTGTTGATATACACTTCGCTTTTGGCAAATCATTTTAATATAGCTGCATTCAGATTCAAAGTTACAACAGGAGCTAAACAGTTTCACAATATTAAATGTGACTAAAGTATAAATGGAAAAGAGTACAACATATTTTCATTAAGGAATAATGAAACACTGCAA
Source organism: Neosilurus hyrtlii (assembly GCA_028564935.1). Taxonomy (NCBI): domain Eukaryota; kingdom Metazoa; phylum Chordata; class Actinopteri; order Siluriformes; family Plotosidae; genus Neosilurus; species Neosilurus hyrtlii. The sequence continues at coordinate 21,068,719 of JAOUQZ010000002.1, forward strand.
ACACTTCAGGAAGAGCTGTTATAGAATAACAGAATACAATATAGAATAGTAGAATACAATAGTATGCGCTGTTCCAATCCATTCCTTACTCAATCGTTAGTTCTATTTATATTAGTATTTTGGGGATTAAAACAATATAACATATACAAAAAATAAATAAATAAAATAATAAAAAAATCCATGTAGATTATTTTTTAAGGTTAAGCTACAAATCTCACAAAAATACAGCTACCAGTTCTCAGTACTGAGTTGCAATTGAACATGTTTAGCATGTTTAACCTGTTTGAAGTGATAACAAGCAGAAGGCAGGCACTACGATTGTCATTGTTGGTGCCCTTTCAGAGAGAGAAGGCCTGTGCTAAAAGCCCATGATTCTCTACTCAGGGAGAGCGATTAAAGTGGGTCAGGAACATCGTGACTTTTGCAGCACAGACCGCAAGATGACATTTAGATCCAAGCAGGAGCTCTGAATTACACTAAACCACCAGAGCATGGAACAGATTTCAAAGCAGACTGCAGCATGGATGACCTGATAGGTACTTCTGTCTGTGATCCCGCTGTGTCCGATACGGTCTCCGGCTGTTCTGAGAGCGCTTGTGCAATAGTCGGAGAAATCATCAGAATGTTTTCATTAGAATTACGTTATCAGAGGCTGAATTGTAAAAGTTGGTAAAGGGAAAATTCCAGCCCGTAAGGCTTATAAACCGGGATAAGAACAGATGTGAATGCAGATGTATTTATCTAGGTTCATTGCTCATTTACATACAGGATCTGGAGGCATTTTAGGTTTTAGCATGTCTAATCATAGGTTCATTCTTTAGAAAAGCAGATAAGAAAATTGCCTGGAAGGTAAATGGCCTAACGGGCATGTTAGGAGTTGTGGGAGTGATGCTCCTAAAAGCTTCTTTACAGAAAAAAGAAACTGCTTTCGCCTGGCCTGATATCACAGTATCCCCATACCATTGTCCTTTCACTCTCTCTGGATCTTGACTAGCCATAGCCGCACTCTTCTGACAAGCCGCATTCTCCCTGGAGGTTAGGAGCTGATTCGAGAAGGTAAACATGTCCAGGCCAGTGAGCTAAAATCAGTGAGACGGCACACTGCGGGCAAAGATCGCAGTACATGACACCAACCCTCCAAGCCTGGTCATGACCTTGCCTGGCTACTGCATGGGCTAAAGGACAAACAAAGTATACACAAACATTGGCCAAGTCAAAATGAACACAAGGTTGAATTGACAATCCACAATAAGTAAGGGATAACGTATGATGTAATGACTTAAGGAAATTGACACAACGTATTGATTTAAAACTAATTTTGCTAATTTTATTGCTCATGCTCATGACATGGTCCATAGTAATGGTCTGTTACAGAAATAATCGAAAGCAAAATGCCATAACTGACCAATCAGAATCGTGTATTCAAATCAGCAGATCAACAAAGATAACATTTGACAATATGTCGCAATTCTATTTTTTTCCCATTAATATCAGCCTTTTCCCCCCTTAATATTTTAGCCCCACCCAACTCATTTTCATTATTTGTTTCAGAATAGACTCAAACGACGAGTCGTGATGGTAGATGGGACATGATGAATAATACATAGCATCAAACTAAATGAATTCAAAAGGCTATCACACTCGTGTTTTAATATATAGGCTACTAACTTATGAACATTTTTGAATATGAATATATATATTTGAACCAGCGTGCAGTCCAGCAGCTTTAAGAAAGTAAGAACTAAAACAAACATTAAAAAATACCTAAAACTTGCTTAAATTATATTGGAAAAGACAGACAGGTATATTAATTTATTCTTAGTCATTGTTTGGGGTAATAAGCATTTTACACACATGTATTTCTGCTGTGTGGACATTATTTACTCCATTATTTCCCATTTCCTCAAACCCTTTCCCAACATTTGCAATGTGTCTTACAAGAGAAACATAGAAAAAAAATATCTGAACGTATTTTGCCTTTTTGTCAATATTTGACTTCACATTATTTAATATAAAACAAGATCTTTCCAGCTGAAGGGTGTCATTCAACATCCCCAATCTGGCAACCCTGATAATCATGAATTGTCCAGTTGGCTACTCCTACATTAAAAACCTTCACATAGCAAGGAGGGGGCAGCACAAATCCTGCCCCTATGGAGCTCTATTAAAGCTTGTTGCAGTTCCTATTTTGACCACTAGGGACAAAAATAACAATGTACGCACTGCTAACTAAAAAAATCAGCTTATATCTGTCGAATAAAACTAAATGTACTGAGTTGGACATTTTGAAAGACAAACAGAGCTGGAGCTATCACGGCTCTGACCCCTCACTGCTCTGTATCCCTGTTTGTCCCTGTTTGTCCTCAGCTTGCCTTATATAGTCCCAACTTCCTGTTCTTGTTCTGATTGTTTCCACCTGCTCTTTGTGTGTTTTAATAACCTCACTCTTTTAGAGTGTGGTTGCAAAATCGATCTTGTTTGTCTGCATTACTAAACAGTGTTTTTAAAGTCTTCTCTTTATTCCGGGTTTATAGTCACCTCTGCCAAGCATACTGAACACATTTATGCAAATCCAGCCTTAATGAACATGTTATGTGTATGGACTTGCATCACAGAGCTTTAAAACCGGCTACGACATGAGCCACTGGAAAACACATTCATTCAATAGAATATCAGACATTAACCTGGCTGAAGAAAATAAAGAGCTATATATAAAATTATAAACAGCTAAAAGATAAAAACATCACTGAGACTAATAGCAAGCCAGAAAGTATAAATCAGTAAGGGGGATATTTTAGGGTTGCTCAGTCACTTTTAAAGCTGCATCCTCTAAAGCAGAGGTGGAAAAACAGTAAAGGACACATATCTTAATCTCTGAGGGCTTATGTGCAGTTTCTGCATGCCACACAGCTCAATTAGCGTGATGAGCTGCACAGACATGAATGTGTGACGGGGATGACGGAAGGTCTCATACCAGTGAGTCAAAAAGGAACACAACTACAAAAATGCTTGTGCATAAAACATCTGGCACACAGTTTCTGAAACTCAAACTAAAGAATTTTCTTTATAAATACTGAGGATGAAGCCATAAGTGTTCATTGATGCTGATACCAAGCTGAGATGGATGGATGGATGGATGTGTTTGTGCATGGATATGATTCCTAAATGAATGGATGGATAGATAGATAACTAGATGTGTAGGGGTGGACATCTGGACAGACATACGGACAGACATGGATGGATGGATGGATAGATAGATAGGGATGGACAGCTGGGCAGATAAATGGATAGACATGAATGGATGGATGGATAGGTAGATAAGCTGCTTTAACACAGGCACTTATGCTCAAACAAGTTGCCCTGTTGCAACAGATGATGTAAAAAACTTTTTTTTTTTGAAGAACAGTTTGACAACAAAGGGTGCTACCTGCTCTACATTTCGTGGTAGTGCGTGTCGTTCCATGCACAACTTGCTGTCTAAATACAATTAGTGCCAAGTAGAAGGGTTGCCATGTATACAGTGCTGTCCTTCTGGGTTATTTGCTCATTTTGCAGGCTTTCATTGTAAATGGGCAAAACTTCTCTGGTGGTTTGCTTGTGTGTTTTCCCTCTAGCTTCCAGCTTGCCACCGATTTGAGAGTGACTGCGTAAATATGTAAGAAAATAGGCACAACTTGTTCCAGACAATATGGTGTACTACAGAAACACTGCAGGACACCTTGCATTGCACTGAGTTCTTGGCCAAGGTTTGACCTGCTGGTGTTGTTGGTAGTAGGGATGTGAGTTTGAGGAATAGCGTGCATGACACTGCCAGAAAGTGGTACAGAGTGCTGCTGATTCAGTGCAGGCTTTCTGACAGCCGGTGTCCCCTGACTGGATGAGACATGAGATGAGATACAAATTTAACCCCTCTCAAGCAGCCACTGAACCTCAAATGGTTTCAAAAGTTTCAAAAACTCTTTATGCAGTGAGTGAAAAGAGCAAAACATCTTCGTAGTTTTGCCCAGAACTCAACTAGTAAGTTTTGAGTTATTACTTTGTTATAAAAATACTATGAAAAAAAAATGGGTGAAGGGATAAGAAAGAGGAATGAGAGCGGGGTATTCAAAATAAAAATAATAAAAACACTTCAGTTCAGTGGGATAGATATTTTAACAGATGGTTAGACGTTTCTAGCTGAAACTCTCTAGAAGCAATTAAAACTTGTTACTGAGTCACTGAGAGAAAAGTGAGGGATAAAAATAAAAAAAAGCACAAATAGATGTGCATAAAGAGGTGGCCTGCTTAAGCGTGTTACTCAGAATGTGTTTAGTAAGTTTAGAGACGTTATTTCAACAACTGAGTGTATAGGAGCAGCTTAAAAAAAATTCCATTCAAACTCTATAGGGAACAATGGGAGAATAGAGGAATTAAAAAAGAGGGATGCAGGTTAAGTATCAAAAAATTATATATTAATATATAAATTAATAAAAAACACAAGCACACTTCTCCTCTATAGGCCACCCATTGCAAAGTTGGATACAGTTTTCTAGTACAAAATTTATGGAAGCAGTTCAGCCTCAAAAAATTTATTGAAGTAAATGTGAACAAAGCAAGGGATGAAAAGAGAAAGAAGGAGTGTGAGAGGTAAAAACAAAATGGAATTCTCATTGTAGTATTCCTCAGAATACGCACAGTACGTTTCAAAGAAATATTTCCAAAACTGACTACAATGGAAGTGGTTTGAATTTTTCCCTATTCAAATTCAATGGAAAAAATAGACTGATGGAGGGATAAAAAAAAAATGGGATGTAGGTGGAGCATCAAAAATACAACCACAAGCACACGTTTCCTCTATAGGCCACCCTGGAAAGAAGTTTCTAGTACAAAATCTGCCAGGGGTATAAAAAAATATTTAAAATAATTATTTCGAAAATTGACTGCATGGGAGTGGTTTGAAATTTTATCTATTCAAAGTCTCTGGGAAAAATAGATGGACAGAGGGATTAAAAAAAAAAAAGCAAAAAAGCAATGCTAGTGGAATATCAAAACTAAAAGTCTTAGCTCAAATGTCAGTAAGACTTACGAAAGAAAGCTGGAATGAAGTTTCAGTTGAAGGACATACGAGAAAAGATAAAAAGAAGAAGAAAAAAAAGAAGGAGCCTAGTTATAATGATATATACCACTCTGCTTTGCCAGCACTATAATAAATAATAGTTACATAACCGTAGTGGTAAACAATAGATAAAAAGAATAAAATGTCCCTGACACTGGAGCCAACAATACCTTACACAGTGAAAATTATAACACAGGGAGTGCTGTGCCTAATTAAAGTGTACCGGTATTAGTCATCCTCAGCGCATAATTTGTGTGGATGGAATTCATTTAAGAGATACAGACGCTTATTTTAACATAAATGACCATAAAAAGCACAAAACTGGGTAATTTTATCTAGCGACTAACTAGTGGAGGATAAACCTATGGTTAGCCGGTGTTTTTCCCGAAGTGAAAAACACGTTAGGCGGGGTTGTCCACCACATGTAAACAAGCAGATCTATTCGACGAGCGAAATTTTTGATGATTAATAAACATGTTCAAGAAGCAACTATGGCAAACAATTTGGAGCAAATGGGTGTATGATCTATTTGAACCAGAGAGGGAGGAGTCTTGTGGAGACAGTGAGACGCTATATTCTAGTGACTCTGAGGATGACAGTGCTGCCAGAGATGAGCGTGACGGCAAATCAAAAATGGCTTATGTAGCTAACGTTATGCCAACTCGGCTTTCCTGTCATCGGTTGGTTTAGGAACAAAAAGAAATGTTTCATGTTGCAGCTCAGAACTGGCCAGTGTTTTATGCTGCAAAGGTAAGTGACGTAGACCAGCCAATCTAATAACTTTGTGTCACTACTATGCAGGAACAGCTAATCAAAAAAAGGACATGTCTCTAGACATGTCCCTAGAGTTGTAACACTCGCACTTTAAAATCGGGCATGGAGTGATGTTGTCCGAAGGAGCCAGAAACATACAAGGATTTTTACAGGAAGACTTTTTTTTCCTGTACCTGGTTTAAGTAACCTGTATTTCACATTCTTACAGGCAGATATTGTAAAGATAGAGCATTAGGATTTAAGTGTTCATGTTCAGAACTGTCCAAAACTCCTTCAGACACGGTCACACACACACACACACACACACACACACACACACACACACACACAAATGGGCTGAGCTCAATTCAATCAGTGTCTATGCTTAGAGATACAACATGACCATAGTGACAGTAATGACGGATGCCGCATTCCGTATGTTTATCATCATTTCAGCTCTCTTGGGGAGGACACAAAGCCAAGGCCACAGAGCAAAGGCCTCCTGGGGCCATAGGAGTCCCTCCACCACACACACCCACACATGCACTGAAGAGAGACAGCACAGGCAGGGCAAGCAAAATAGCCACAGGGTGGGGGAGAGAGAGAGAGAGAGAGAGAGAGAGAGAGAGAGAGAGAGAGAGAGAGAGAGAGAGAAAGAGAGAGAATGCCTGTAGTACCACTGCAGCTCAGAGATGATAGAGACTGACATGCTGCTGATTAGTCAACTCACAGCCACAGCAAGCACTGTACATATGCACACAAACACACAGAAACATACATATACACATACAGTTTTCCTTTATACACGGTATTTATTATACTCTACATATTAGGGGCATAAATCACTCCATCTACACATTTTGACTCATAATAAACAAGTACACATGCGAGATCCCTAAAAACATATGACAGTAAAATACTAAAAAAAAGCCTTATCAGTGATATAAGATAAGAAGCTACGGGATGGGGGGTTAACATGACAAGAACTCACATCTCAGTTTCTGGCACTATCAGGCCCCAAAGCCACCTCATCTTCAATCTGAATGACAAACCCAGAGGCCACACCTTGCCAGAGGCCACACCCCCTGCACAGTGATTGTGAGCCAGAAGCCACACCTTCTCTATTGTTATAGTTGAAGCCAGAGGCCACACCACCTGTACTGTGGTTGTGAAAGTAAGAGACCACACCCCCTTTGATAGGTTTCCTGGTGTGGGACACACACAATTATCTTGCTGGGACAGACAGGAAGTGATAGACATAGGAGCCACACCTCCTTTACTGACAAGCAAGTCATACCTATCTTCCTTACACTAACAGGGCAAAAGGCCACAACTCTTGTACTGATTTACACAAAAGCCACAACCTTTTCACTGGAGTGATTGAGATGCACAATGATCTCATCGCTTTCACTGATAGTAACTGGCACAGAAGCCACATTAACTTACTGAACATGACAAATAGAGTGGCCACACCTGCAATCCCACTGACAGGCACAAATCCACACATCTTTCACCGGAGTGACTGAGATGCACAATGACCACACCCCTTTTACTGGGACTGAGTGGTACAATGGCCACGCCGTCTTACTGATACTGACGAACACAGATGCCACACCTATACTGGCACTGACAGGCACAAAAGCCACACCTCTTTTATTGGACGGACTAAAATACACAATGGCCACACCACCTTCCTTGGCACTGATGGCACCCTGTTCATTCTGAATTAACAACTCCAAAGCCACGCCTCCTGTATGGTGACTGTAAAAGTTAAAGCCAAAGGTCAAGAACAAACAAGCAAAAGACCAAAACTAAATAATAGCACCCTAGTAATACAAATAGAGGTATATGCACTCTTAAATTTCACAAGTATGTAAATGGAAACGCAGACTCAGTACCCACTGCCTCCAAACTTTTTCCCACAGCACCCTCTTTGAAATGGTGCCGCTTTTCAAATCTGTGAAACTTTACACCCTTACTTGATATACCTTTATCTCTGTGTGTGTTTGCATGTTTGCGCACTCACACATATCTCTGGTTGCATGCCTTTATGCCTACCTTGAGGAGATAGATGGGTATGTTGCTGAAGTCCACTGGGAGTTTGAGCAGAAAGCGAGCTGAGAACTCGCCTGTCTGGAAAACACAGGCATAAAATCCATCAGCACACACGTGAACATGCATACACAAACCTTATCAGTAAAACAGGCAAGAAAAACAACATGCTGGAGGTCATAAGAGTGAAAGAAAGAACTAAAAGTGGATATTTGGTCTGATTTGGGTAAACATATCAGTGTAGAGATGACGGCTTTTACCAGCCAGTGGAGCCTAAGAACCAATCATAGGAGAGGGCTGGGAGATATGAGGATATAATACTAATATGAGGATATAATACTGATATTGTAATCTGTTTACACACACCATCAGCAACCTTCATTTCTGCTGACTTTTCTTAACAAATAGAATTTTTTGAATCCTTTCTAAACACCTTCGCAGCTGCATTCTTTTGTCATTTTCTCAACTTAGGATCATCTGATCACCACGTTACATGTATTCTGAGTTGCATCATCATAATAAGCTCTTCTGCAATGTTTTGTAATAGCTGTCAGTTATCCCACAGACCACAGCTTTATTTGCCACATCCCTCTAAAGGCAATGAAGCAATGCATAACAAATACATACACATCCAAACAGAACTATTTCTATATCTTTGTGCTCCAGGTGCTCCATTCACAATGAACAGAGTTCCAATTCTGCTGTGTCACCCATCTACACAATACACCAATTCCAAGCTGATACACTCTTGAACAAGCCGATTGCTTTCCATTTAAAGTGGCCCATTCACTTATCAGGCACATTAAACAAACAGGAAATACAGTGTTATCTCTTGGAAAGAAAATGGAAACAGCCACAATGTCTTTCTGAAACCATTTGGTTACTCCTATACACGAGTGTCATTGACAGTCAGTGTCATATTTCTCTTGAATTCCACAGGCTTTTCCACTTTCTATAAATCAGTGTTGCACTGCTAAGTTATCGCACATGCGCAAGATCGTTTCTCTGGTCCTGTGGTCTTGGCATTGTTATTATAAAAAGACACAGAACAAAAACAAGATGTAAAACAGGTGAATAAAAGATAATAAAAGATATTGAAATGTAGATTCAGCCAAAATAAACAGAGATGCAAGATAAAACACATGGGCTAGTGAGTCGGCACCTTCAAGAAACTCATTTCAACATTCAGAGCAAAGCACTAGGTGAATCTGGAACTACTGTACTTTTAGATGTAGTAATAAGAAATTCAATTACTATAAGATATAGAAAGGGGGTGGGGCTTCCAGGGGTGTCAGTTATGCTGCATGGTACTGTAGGTCAATAAAGGTCACATATTTTTGACCTCTGACAAAGAAAAACAGACAAAGAAAGCACCCTCTTGACTCAGACCTACTCCCTACTAACAAAGGTCTCCTTAAATCAACAGCATCAACAATAAACAACTTCCTACTTCCGATAAGTCAATTACACCTTTGATATCATAGTGTTCAGAACATCTGCATGCAACAATGTCAATCATTCCAGAGCTGAATATCAATCAGGTCAGGAAATCTAGACAGCTGTTTGTGATGGTTAAAGACCGTGCTTAGGGCCCAATAAACCTAGAACCTTAACCGCAGAGCCACCACATGGAGCCACCATGGAGCCACCACCGCCCCATGACCCTCACCATTTTCTACTGTATAAACCCTTACCCAGCTGTTTTTGCGCCCGGCGTAGATCTCCATGCTGCGGCCATAGTTGGGATCCTCGAGCAGGCTGTCGTACTCAAACAGCAGGCGTGAACTGTCTCTCAGCCTCTGGCACTGGTACTGGTGGTACTGCTGCAGGAGCTCCTTCACCAGCTGCAGTAGGCATTCGGGGTTGCCAGTGTCCCAGGACACCAGGTGCTAAACAGCAACACACCAAGTTATCTTTCAGGGCACTTTAATGTACTCTCGGTATTAGCAAATCTCCTATCATCATCATTACAAATTAAAAAAACACACACAAGAAAAGTCACGAGTGCAGGTGAATGTCAGAGCTGCATACAACTAAGTTTAGATTATGCAATGGCACGTTGTACATACTCTTGTACATCCATTGTTCTCTTTCTCACATCACTTGAAAAGATTAACATGTTAATATTGAATGTAAAAGAAAAAGTTCACCAGAAGCCACAGAGATTGTACACCATAAGGGATTCCCGACCATACATGACTAATTCAACAAATATGTGGAAGAAAATCCCTGCTTTCTTTATTTCTTTTTTCAAGTTTTGCACTGAAGCATAATGGCTAATGTCATATGCGTACACCTTCCCAAGAACAGTTTATGAATACAAGGGAAATGATCCTATTGGAAAAAAGTGATTAGATTTGTTAATTTTTATAGATCCCAGTAAATCCTACTATAATTTAACAGCACATCAGCAAACGTGTAATGTAGTGGTTTGGGTGATGGAGTACAATTGGGTTACATTTTAAACAAGTCACATGAAGCTCACTTCCTGATCTAGTGACCCATAATTACAATCTCCCATCCTCCTCCTTCAGGGAAAATGGCTGTCCTACAGGATATCCTGACGTTTCTTTCATCCTCTGACCCTTCATATATTACTGTATTCACAACCACTGTGGAATTCAGCCATGCTTCTTCCAAAGCATTTTTACAATCTGGCCCAAAGGATAAGAAAAATGGGCTACCGAGATTACTGGCAAATGAGGAAGGGGAATATCTACTTATAGAGAGATAAGCACAACCTTGTTTTCATGCCAATTTCTTCACAATGGTTTGGAATGCGATAGCACTCCATCAATTAAGAACAAGACGTAAAAAAAAACACACACACACACACACACAGCCAACCCAGGATTGTTATTCCACGTCCTGGCATTAGAGTTGGGGACGTGTGTGCCAGTGAGGAGAACTGAGTAGGCGTTTGCCAGAAACAGAGCTTTCAGAAAATGCGTGAGCGGAGAGATCATTCTTGCCAGCACAGTCTGCTTCCCTCATTTTGCAGACCTCTCCTCCTACAGGCTGACCTCATTTGCATAAGTGATCCCTGATTTGCATGAGCTTTCCTGACGAGGAAACAGGTATGTAAATTCATTGCATGGGGCAAAACCGAACCACCTCATTTCACCCGGCGATCCACCTTCCTCTTCACTGGCCTGATTCTACAAAACCGTGCTCTGAATTTCCAAGGGGTAATTGCTCCCTGATGCATGAAGGCGCACAAGACCTTAAAATAAATTGCACTGACACCAAATTCAAGTCAGTATGAAAGAAATAAGAAAAAGATAAAAGGCAAAAACAGATAATAATAAAAATAATAGTAATAATAACAGAAACACAGTAGCATTTGCTAGTCACCTAGCAAATTAAGATTCTGACCCATTGTCTCTGTGGTGATGGCAACTAGATAGTGGGGAAAAAAACTGGGGCATGAGTTTCAACAAACTTAAGCAACATACATTTATTTCCATCCAATGTTGGGTTAATTTTTCAGCAACGTCTTGAATTGATGAAGGAAAAATTTAACCACCCCATGAAGTCTTTTTCAGAACATCCAAAATATTTTCAATAGGGTTAAGGTCGGGACTCCGGGGTGCCAATAAATCTGTGATCTGTGAAATGATTCCTCGTGCTTCCTGATCCACTCTTTTATTATTTAAGTCTTTATTTTACATCCAGGCCATCAAGGAAGAAAAAGTCCATTGATGTGATAACCTGCTCATTCAGTACAATCAAGCTTTGACCTGTATAACTGGAGCAACAATGCCATGGAGATTACATGCTGTGATCAAAACTAAAGTCTCTCCAAGAAAATACTAGACTGTCCATGAAATCCTGGAGAGACTAATTCATACTCTTTTTCTACCGATAGGGAACAGGTTCCTTTCTGTTTCTTGCACCAGATTTAAGAGCAAAACTTTTGGAGTCGGGAATTTCGATTCAAAATAAACTAGTATATAAGCTGAAAAGTTGATTTCCACTTAGAATTAGAAGAGTGTAAACCACAACAGCATCTGTGAAATCACTGGAGGTTGCATTGGTAGAGAACAAGTCAGACAAAACGTGCATAAACAGAACAAAGTCTGACAGGTAATCAATGTGATCTGTCTTTATCCGCCATCTTGCTATAACTGTTTTCTTCTGGTGTGAATTAGGCAACACCATCCATTCATAACAGAACCATGACTGCAGTGGTTCTGCTTAAAAATGGTGGGCTGGTTGGCTAGCTGAAGAAGCAGTTCCTTGTTGTTTGAAAAGCAGTATCAGATAGTTTAGAGCCCATCCCAAGCTCAGGACACCTCACAAACATGGTGGTTCAATTCCCTGAGTATTTACCAGGCTGGAAAAACCTCCCAGATGTTGCTGTAAACATAACATCCTCCATCCAAGGAGGGCCATGGCCAATTATTAAGCTATAAGGATGGCTCGGGATAAAGATGAGCTTCAGTTTCCATGCGGCATGTTCTCAGTTTCAGAATCAACCGGTCCAACTGAGTGCAATTTATTACACAAATTTATTGTTAGGATTCATTTCTCTATGTAATGTATGTAACCTGTGAACGGATGTTCAGCCTGATGGAGTTGTTTCTTTATCCATTGCTTATGTACACAACCATCTGAATGGTCTTAAAATAAAAAGAGTTGTCACCAACATTTTAATGCCGAACACCATTTCAGACTGTGAAATGACAGCGATAAGCTCAATATTGCACTAATACCATGACTCAGTCTCTATATAGGCTTTATTAAGCTGGGTTTAAGCAGACTAGACGTCCATTCAGGCTCTCCTTGTGGAACTTATTAAGCACGTAACCTTATGTATGCAGCTGAAATTGAGAGATCACATTGAATTGCCTCCAAAAGAATGTTAAGAGAGATGATGGAGGTTCAGCTGTATACTAGTATAATGGTCAGAAAAAGAATGCTTGCTATAGAAAGAAAAAAAATGGTCTACAATACTACAGAACTCCATTCATTCGTTGGAGGACAGGAGTGCGGACAGAGATAAGAGCACACACCTGAATTTCTGCCTCTAAGGCATCTTCTTGAGAAGCTATTTGCAGGTTGAAGGTACAGTCCTCAATCTGTTCAAAGCCTCTATTATTGCTGACATGATAATTCAGGGGAAAGATGGTGCCTGATGATAATGGAAAAGAATGCATGGGGCAATTTCTCTGTGAAGCTTCCAGTGATTTCCAGTTATTTACAGCCAGACTTTGGGAATTTCCCCTATAAAGGTGTGTTTATAAGTTTTCTTTTTTTTTTTAAACTGTGTTGCCCTCATATTCCATGCACTCTGCCTTTTAAAGCAATATCATCATGATTCATGACTCTCATACCTAATTCCAGTATGACCCGGGAGAAGCAATGTTATTATCCATTCTAATGAAATCTACAAAATTCCACGTAGGAGGAGCGGTCATGAGAAAGTTCATGTCTATCTAAGAGAGGAGTTCTCTTCTGGACAGTATCTTATGATTGAAAAAAAAAAAAAAAAACACAGATATTGAAAAGACATGCAATCCATAACAGCAGATTTGAAACATGAGCACTGTTCACAGCAAATACATTGCCTAAATAGCTCAAAGTTTCACTCCTGTGAAATTACCCAGTTGTGGGCGTCTATGAGCTCATGTATGTAGGAGATGGTAGATAGCAATTTTTTTTCCTCTGATATGTTACTCGGACCAAATTAGGTAGAATACAGGTACTTGTTACTAGTACTTATATTAAAAAAGCAACCTGAACATTTTTCCCTTCAGAAATTATGGTATATGTGTACATTAACACCATTAAAAGCAAAATTGAACAACAATTCTTTATAATTTATAGTAAAATAACCAAAGTTATTGCATATTAAATGAATGAAAGTATTTTACCACCGCAACCCTGACCATATTTTTATTGATTCAAATCTTGTCCAGGAAAAAATAAACAAAACAGGTTAATAATAAAGAAATAAAACAAAATGGTGTTAAGCCTTTACGATAAGATAATCTTGTATTAATTGTACAACTGGAACATTTGCAGTATTACAGCAGTTTAAAAATAGCAGTAGCATGAAGCATCAGTAAAAATAATTAAGAAATAATAAAAGTAATAATAATAATATTATTAACAGAAGAAGTAATAAATAAGTCAAATAGACTTTCTCTCTGAATTTAATGATTTTCCTATTATAGAACATCTTGAATATTTTATTCTTCTTATATCACAGCAACTTTCCAAGAATTACAGTGTCTTATTAATTAAAGAACAACAAAGAGTACATTTTACCCATTTAAAGTTGCATGTAATGTTGTGGATCATCTCTGAACCAAGTTATTCCTTTCATTTATACATTATTACATTTGCTTCTTCACCAGGCTGCCCTTTTGCTCTATTCAAGGGGAAATAAAGGGGAGAAATACAAAGACAAAAACAAGTAAAAGCTAGGGGAAAAAAGGAAAGAACGAAAGAAAGAAGGAAAAACAGTAAAAAGGAAAGAAAGAAAGAAGGAAGGACAGAAGAAAGAAAGAAAAATAGAAAGAAAGATAGAAAGAAGGAAAGAAGGAGAGAAATAAGAAAAGAAAGGACGATAGAAAGAAAGAAACAAAGAAAAAGGGAAAAACGGTAAAACAAAAAGAAAAAAAAAGGAAGGACAGAAGAAAAAAATAGAAAGAAGGAAAGAAAAAAGAAAAGAAAGAAAGAAGGAAAAATGGTAAGAAAAAAAAAAGGACAGAATAAAGAGAAAAATAGAAGGAAAGAAAGAAAGAAGAAAAAAATGGTAAGAAGGAAAGAAGTGGCTGATATTAAGCACAAACTCTGGAATAAATGTTAAATAAAATTCTCCTTCACAAGTTCTTGTAAATTAGCTAGCAGTAAAATTGGTATATTCATATAGTAGCATGTATCCAGAAACAATAGCTACAATAACATTTAGCTAACAAGTTTATTTTTAACAGCTTACATCATGTGACTGAAAGAAGAAACACTTGAGTGAGGATAGTTGATACAGTATTTATAAGCATTCTTCTAACTGCTTCACTGGTTTCTCACACATCCACACAGGAATGAGACCTGGCCCTATGAGCACCTCTGCTCTGTGGGCCTAGGTCAGAATCATTCGGATACAATTTTATTGATAGTCCACAGTGTTGAGGCTGTGGAAACATGACTACTCAACAGCAGTGCTGAAAATAACTCTGTGGAACGGGCCGTCCAAGCCTGCTGACCTATGCTTGTCTAGCTGTCTGGAAGTCTGGACACACTTTTCTTGGTGGATCGATATCAGGGAGGAGAAAGAGTTTCATTGTGTCGGAGAGGGCTTGGCCTATTCTCTTCGGCTGTACAGGAAGCCGAGGTGAGGGCAGGACATGCTCGGGCCAGTGATGACATCACCCGGCCAGTTAGCGGTAACCAGCAAGAGCGGGATTCCCGCAACAGAGTGGGCAAGGAACACAAAGACAGCTATTGAAAGTACGGAGACGGAGAACGAACGAGAGAGAAAGGGGAAAAGAGGAAAACATTTTGTGTCAGCAGTGGTATTCTGCACAGTGTCAAAAAAGAACCCTGACTCCCACAGCTGGCTGAATGTGCCCTCTAACCTATAATGGTGGCCACGATGTGATAGCGGGGCTCAATCTCCATCTGAGAACAATAAAACAAAGACCTACACAGGTAGAATGATGCAATATTTACACTGTGACTCACTCAAGTCCTGTCTGCCTGGAAACATGCTCGTATTTGGAGGAGGACAAAGCAATCTTTCACCACAGCAATAAGTTTTTGTACACACACACACACACACACACACACACACACACACACAATTCTCATGTCTCCCCTCCCAGTATGGTACTGTACATGTTGATGCATGATTATAAAGGATTAATCAAAAGCAGCTTCTGCAGGTTTTGTTTAAGCAACAAGCAAAAAATATGAGTAACAGGAGCTGTACCCAGAGTTATGCCTGAAATGGGTGTTATCTTAACAGCAATCGGTATTTTCTGTCCTTTTTAAAGTTAAATTCACATCTATACCACTAGGTGCTGGGAAACACTATATATAAAGCCCCACAGAGGAAGATATGTATAAGATGGTGTGTGAATCTACTTGTTTTCAGTGGATTCACACTCCAGTGTTGCCACCCTGATAACAAAGCTCTCACCCATAACCAATCACTGACAACCATGGTCCTGCTCAGGGCCAGTCACTGGTAACCGTGGTCTCACCCCACTAATACCCATGATCTTGCCCACGGCCAATTACTGATATCCCTGGCCTTGTGCACCATCAATGAACATAAACCATGGTTCTGCCTACAACCAATAAGACATGACCACCATCTGTCCCATCCACTTTCGCTTTGTTTTAAATTTTCTTTTGGGAGATTTTACATTTTATAAGTAGTAAAAGTGAGAAAATGTTTTCCTCATGCCAACTGAATTGTTTTTTGGTCTCAGATCAATTCAAACACTGCACTGTAGCTTGTTGAGCAGTAAAGGCTTGGCTCCGGAAACACAGCTATAACGTCATGGCTTAAGAAGGAGGTATTGGCTCTGACAGATGCTCAATTTCAACTACATCCCTCTGGTTAGAGATATTATTGGGATTGCTTTTTAATTTAAAAGCTGTTGCTGTTCTGTTTCTGTTTTTTTAGTTGGAGATCTCGCCTCTTATTCATATCTTTATTTATATCTGTTTAGAACACATTATCTACCTGATTAAAAATTACTCATATTTATTTAGTGCTCAGGTATATCTGCAAATCAGCAACTATGAAGATTTTTCTTCTATTACTCTAGAAACTAGAAATAAACTTCCCTAGTAACATGTCTGCGGTTAATTCTGGTACACGTAAGATTGCAGAACTAAAAGGCTTTCACTTGTATTCCATCACTGCTGACGAAAGCTCAACCACAGCGAAGCCTGTAACATCTTCCTTTCCTGTTTGGCCCTCAGACCTTTTGCAATCAAATCTTTGCCATGTACGTCATGTATGGTAAATCACAGACCCCCACATCGTCAGAAGGAGATCAGGACTGCTCAATGCGCATGGCTGAATTTTAATCTGCTCGTGCTGTGCCAAGGACAGATGTGCTGTGGGCATAACGCCTCCAGATTTTGCACTACTTTCTACAGTTTCGAGGGAACACCCAGGTTTACTCAAACCCTAGAACTTCACTCCCACATTGCAGAGAGCTGGAAGTGATGACTGACATGTTGTTAGAAATATCTGGTGGCATTAGTGAGAAAATAGGAAGAAAGTGGTTTATAATTTAAAGTGTGTAAGAAATAAACCATTCCAAGATACACTATTATTTCTGTAACATTATTGACAATTCAAAACATACAATTACATGAACATCAGCACAGCTGTGATTTTAAGGAGACCACAGTTTGAGTAATGTAGGCAATCACAACCATGTAAAAATTTGGTGTAATCACATGATTACAAATCCATTATTGTGTTCATATACTGCCTGGCCAAATTTTCACACACACGAATATGTTGTTGTGCTGCCTTTAGTCTTTCTAACAGCACGTAATTATTATGCCATTGTTTCAACAAATGTAAGCAGCGGAACATTTATTTCCATCCAATGTTGGGTTCATTTTTCACCGATATCTTGAGTTGATGAGGGAAAAAATTAACCAGTCCATGAAGTCTTCTCCAGCACATCCCAAAAACTTCCAATAGGGTCAGGACTCTGGGGTAGCAATACATATGTGAAAATGACTCCTCGTGCTCCCTGAAGCAATTTTTTTTGGCCAAGCAGGGTATAAAATAACTGCAGTGGTGACTTAGTGGTAAAGGTGATGGGTTACTGTTACTGGGTTACTGAAGGTCAGCTGTTCAATCCCCACTATCACCACTGTTGGGCCTTAAACAAGGCCCTTAACCCTCAATTGCTCAGTTGTATAATAATGATAATTGTAAGTCGCGTTGGATATGAGCATGTGCCAAAGGCTGTAAATGTAAATGAAAATCCTGAAAAACTTTGGTCTTTTAATGCACTAAATAGCCGTTTGCCAACTGCCATAAAACAACAAAAAAGAAAAAAAAGAAGAAGAAGAAGAAGAAGAAGAAGAAGACTACCTCGGCCTGCATCAAAAACCATGATTATTAAAGGTAGTTTTATCAATAATTTAACTTGCTTAAAAACCAAAAATCTGAATTCCGGATTAATCTTGGCCCTTAAAACCAGAATTCTGGATTAATCCAAAATTTTATCACCGCTGTTAATACAAATTAAGTGACATTTTATACAAAAATCTGAAAAAGTTCTATCATTAGTGAAAATTAATCTTGAAGAACCCACATTTACTTTATAGCACATAGAGTTCTGAAAAAGTAAACATGGGCATGCCTTTTTTCCCCCAAATCTTTATCTGTTGAGCTGTCATATTTTAAACCAAAATATTTCTTCCTGAAAAGTATTTTTGTAGAAGTAAAACTGCTGTGTGGTTTTAGGAAATTATGACATTCTTGGAACGCCACTCAACCAATCCAGATAATAGACCAGAACTTATTATTACAAGAAGAAAAACAATTAAAGAATTCAAATAACTTTCCATCCATGAAGTGGATTATTTTCCTATAATAGCATGGCACAAAGATTTATTTTAGAATGAATTGCCAATACTTACAGATTTTAAGTAATCACTGTAACGCCACACCTTTTAACCTACTAAACAAAACACGTCACTTCTCTTATTACCTGTATAAACAGGAAGTGCAATGTCCTGAAGGAACCATCCTGACTGCTACGAAGACTTGACATTGAAATGTGACTTGAAATTGAAACTTGACACAACTGAAATCATTACAATATCACTTCACAAACACGTGCCTGATTTCCTAATTTGTCGTGGGCCAATCTGTACCTACCAGCCAGATCTTCCTCACATGGCAGCTAGCAACCAGGAAGGATAAAGGCAAACATGGGACTAACAAAGGGATTAAGATAGAGGACTAAGAAAGAAAGAATGCATCCCTCCCACCCTGACAACATGGGCTATATTCCTTTCATGGTTTTCTAGCCCCAAATAAAGCGATGTAATTAAGATGTAAGGTGCTACTTTAGGTTTTGCTGCCACACCAGTGATTATTTTAGATTTTTAAAGTTTTCACTGCACATTTTAACCCAAATATACATATTAGATATGTAGTGAAATGAGACAGACACACATTATATAACCCACAGTAGCTTGATAAGTGTCCAATTCACACTGCATCCTATGTGCCTTCTGCCTCACTGAAGCTTTGTGCACAGATGCTGCTGGTATTATGTAAGGCAACATATATTTGATTTAATACTGTGCATTTCAGCAAGGGTCTTAAACCAGAGCAAATCTAAAAAGCAATTAAATTAAATTAAATTAACCCACGCCGGTTTCAATCCAGTATATGGAAGTAATCTGCTTCTTGTGTGCCAAACTGAACATTACACTGAACTGTTCGAGACTTCCACCACAGCGTTGCCAAATTCCCAAACCTGAATGGCCAAAAGCTCTAAACAGCAGCTCTGACAGTAGTTACAGCTGCAGGTTTATATTAATTCATTACCGCTTCTATAGTAAGAAGTAGATCCAATGGAGTAGATCCCACCATCAAAGTGGCAAATTGCTGGTCAATATTTGCAAAGGCCAATTTTGACCTAAATTTGAACTGGAAAAAAACGGAAGATCAAGGTTATGATCCTCTGAACACATGCAAAAGAGAGTTTAAATAATGTTGTGTTCCAAATATAAAGGTCTCCTGTTGAATGGAACCTTCACATAGAAATGCCCAAGCCGGGACTCGAACCCAGGACCGTCTAGCAGTGATGCAGACATGCTAACAACAACACCAATGTGCCACCCTCTGTGTACATTATCTCTATTATCATACTTTTAATTACAAAAGAAATCATTAATTTGACAGGAAATACTAATTCAAGTCGACTTTTTGCTTCTGCTAATGACAGCAACATTTTCTTACACAGAAATCACAGACCACAGAATAACCAATCAGAATCAAGCACTAAACACTCATTTGCCAAACTGCTTAATCCTAGAAGCGTTCGCTGGGAGGCTGGTACCTATCTCACCCGACACTGGGAGAAGGCAGAGTAGACCCTGAACAGCTCACCAGACTATCACAGGGCAACACACAC
This sequence comes from Neosilurus hyrtlii, assembly GCA_028564935.1. Classification (NCBI taxonomy): domain Eukaryota; kingdom Metazoa; phylum Chordata; class Actinopteri; order Siluriformes; family Plotosidae; genus Neosilurus; species Neosilurus hyrtlii. The sequence continues at coordinate 21,088,756 of JAOUQZ010000002.1, forward strand.
ACATTCTTTTCACATTCTCACCTGGGGTCAATTTGGAACAGCTAGTTAGCCTAATGTACATGTTTTTGGACAAGTACTAAACAAAGCCATGTGATTATTAATCAGCTTACGTGCAAATATCCTGACTATTAAGTTACCAAAAGTACACACAACTGTAGTGATGCATGCTATCTAACGTGACCTGAAGAGTTCATAGCCTTCCTCTATAGCCCAATGTATACCCCCTATTCCCAAGGCATCCATCATCAGTTACAGTGATAAGTGTATTAAACCGTTGGTCTGACAACATTCCCATGTCTGTTATTGAACTGTGCAGATAAAAGCTACAAAAATGACACGGACTCATAACGCTGGGAACAGGAAGGAAGAGGAAGCAGGATTTAAGCATGCGAGTCTTGGAATGAATCTCTTTATGGGCACTCTGAGCTTCATTGTTGTGGCCTTTTTTTGCACGGGATGTAAGATGTCTACTCCACGCAAAAGGAAGAGTAAAAAAATGCTGCCAGAGTGCTGGAACTCCAGCCACCATTCAGCTTTTCTGACCTTGACTCTCCCACAGGGAGTGCTGCACTTTCTTCACCATATATTAATTCGTGCCATGATCAAATCCCTGCAGGATTGTTGTAAGAGAGGGTCAAGGTGTTAATACTGTAAATGGCAAATTCCTTGAAAAAAAATATATATCCCTATTTTGGAGATTTAAAATAACAAACAAAAACATGGTGATATAAAAAGAGTTTTCAGTCAAAAACTAGTCCAAAGTTTAACTCGAGTGAGTTTTTTTAAACTAAAATATAAAACATATTAATCTGACATAAACATGTGTGCACTCTGACACAGAGTTATTGACAGACAATAAATTACAGAAATATACACAAATTTGTACTGCATTAAAAAAAATTCTCTGATTGGGTTCAAGTCATGACACTGTGGAAGTGAGGTCATCCAGTGTGCACACCAGCTATTCCATAGAAAAACATGTATATATGATTTACAGAAAAAACATATAATTTATGTATATATATATATATATATATATATATATATATATATAGTATAATGATAAGTTATGCTTATCAACATGAAGTTATTCAGTAATTATTTTCCATTAAGCACACATCCTGAGGTCTTTTATTTTTCTTTTTCCACAGCACTTTGTCAATAATTACTATTTTATTTATTTCAAAAATGACACTTATAGTTCCATGTAATATAGTAACCCCTTCATAAAGCAAATAATTTCTCTTATCGCGTATGTTACAGCAGTAACAAACCTGAACTAAATAGGCTCTTTGTTTTTACTCTTTCCTTTATGGTAATAATACAAAAATTTATGCAAATAATTATATAGCAAAACTCACTGACCACTACCTAGAACTATCAAGTTCTGAATTTGGAGACTTATTCAATAAAATATACACACTTCCTATTGAAAGCTTTATTATTATTATTAATATATATATTTTTCTTTTTATATCCCAGTGCAGCTAACTGGGATATCAAAGGCCAGCCATGTCTCTTACTGTCTGTGATAAGAGGCATGTAAAAAAAAAAAACAAATTAAAAAAAAAACATCGCTGACTTTTGAAAAGTGTAGGCTGCATTGCTATCATCGTGTTTCTCTCCTGCAATGGCCTGGCGAGCTGTCCAGGGTGTACTCTGTCCTCGCCCAGAGATGGGCTGAGATGGGCGCCAGCCTCCCCGCGACCCTAATTAGGATTAAGCGGTTCAGAAAATGTATGAATAAACAAATTATTATTATTATTATTGCTATTACAATGGTGGTTGTTATTATTAAGTTGTACTTTAACAACATGTATAATTATTATTATAATACACTTTTATTATTAACAGTAATTATCTCATTACAATGTCATCTGCCAAGGAGTAAATGTATTAGGCAGCAATAAACAGTTTTTGAAGTTGCTGTGTTGGAAGCAGGATAAATGGGCAAGGGTAAGGATTTGAGTGACTTTAACAAGAGCCACATTATCATATAGAGTGGGGCCGGTGGTGTAGTGGGTAGGGTGCTGGGCTCATGATTGAGAGGTTGTGGGTTTGAATCCCCGTTAGGTTCAGGCCTCTGGGCAAGATCTTAACCACAAGTGTGCCTCTGTCCATCCAGCAGTATAAATAGATACCAGTAAAATACTGGGAAGGTTACCCACGATGGATCATCAACATCCCAGGCAGGAGGAGTTGAACTCATAGTTGCTTCAGGCTAAAGGAAACTGGGGATAAGCTCCAGCCCAATAAGCCAGTAGGCACGGGTGTAAAAGTTTTCTCATCCTACTATAAGATCTGATTTGTAATGGGTAATTCCAGCAGTCGCTTTTTTACTATTAAACTGGAATGGATGCTTTCTCAAATGCATAACTGCCTCCTCCGTTAAGAAGAGTGAACATTAGCGTCAGTCTTGTCCTGTGCTACAAAAAAAGTGTCTTACTGCTGCAAGAGAGCCTGTCAAAACAGCTCTCAAAATCTGCTCTTCAGTGGACATCAGGCCAGCCACTGCTTATTTATTCTGCTGACTTATTACAGACATAAAGATGCTGCCTCCACTCTCCTGGCTGTCTGGGTTTAAACAGAAGCTTACTTTGGGGATTTTCCCAGTGGACCCGCAGACTACAGGTGCTTATACAGGGAATACCAGGCAAACCACTTGCACCATATATAACATGGATTACTGAAGAAATTAACCATGCCTGCCGGGTCAAGTAGGAAAAAAAAAGAAAGAAAAGAAGGCCATCCCTAGGTTGGAAAAAGGCTGGGAAAACCCCACTGAACTAATTTAATGTGAAAAATAGGTAAGTTAAATGTTAGGAAAGAAACATGCCAGAGTGATTCCAAAAAATGTCTATTTGCCTGTATAATACTTTTACTTCAAGTTCATTCGCAATCAGCTGAAATGGGACACAATCTCTGATTGCAGCTGACTGTGAATAAACTTGTAAAAGATTCCTCATTGGGTCAGCTTTGGTTGTTTATGCAGAACCTAGAATAAAGCTATTCTAATGTGTGTTTTCACATACCATTCTGGTGTTCTAGAACCAGAGGCATGGTGGGTAACACAACAGAGCACTGGCATGTAGTGTGAGGTATAATATATATGACAGAAATATGACTAACTAAAGCATTACAGGGACCCTTTTAAAACAATAATGGTAGAAGAACAGTGTGTTGGCATGCTTTTGTTAGCAGTGAGGTGGCTAACAAACAAACACACACACAACCAGTCCTGTTGCAATAGTCAATTATTTGCACTATCATATGATTAAAACACCCCGCCATTTATGGTTGTATATAAGAAATAAAAGTTCAATGGCAATCATTCTGTAAAATGTGTTTTTTTTCAATAAAATGACAACAATATCATTAATCCTGATAGTTTCTGCAATGATATATTGTTGAACAAAAAAGTTATTCTAACAGGTGGCTGGCTGGCTGTCCCTTATACAAAGATTTTGATTCTGGTTCTGAGACTACCTTTGCTGCTGGCTCAGAGCCCCCTGTTCCATGTTTTGACAGTTTATAGATCAATTAGGCGAAATAAAGGTAAAAGATGCTTTTCTTGGACAAGCTGCATTAAAGTAGTTAGTTTAGCAAAAGTATCAAGATACACACTGGTAGAAAAAACAACACTCTTAATCTACCAACTGCAACATGCAGAATTATAAGGATTTAACACAGGCTTGTACTGAGCTTCAACATGGCTTTGTTTACTTCTGGTTGCTCTGAGAAACCTGCAACAAGATTGACTGTGGCTTTTCCTGGCAACTTTGTGGTCAACATGAAGGCCAAGGGATGGACGGGTAGACAATGCCAAAGAACAAGCTCCTCTGGTTCAACATTGTTGGGACTCCATCCAGAACCCAAAGACTTATAAAAACAAAACCAAAAAAAAAAAAAAAAAAAAACGACGAAAAACAGTCCAGGGAGCGAGTGCAGACTGCCCTGGAGCACTTTTCCCATTCCCGTAGACTAATAAGAGACCCCACAGTGGAGACAGATGGGAAATCATGAACACTGAGAGGGAAGGGGGTGGCAGTGGTGGATACTAAACACTACTGGCTTCAGATCTGTAGAGGTGATATAATATCCTTTCATTGTAAGCCTGAATGGGTCACTAACATTGTTCTGGCTTGAAATTTCTTTCCACCCTGTTACAAACAAACCAGCCAAATGACAAGTACTTAATAAATAAAACCCTGATGATTAAAATCCACCTTTTTAGAGAGTTGAGAATCTTGAAAAGCTGAAATATTACTTTCAAAAAATTCTTCGCAGTGTTCCTACCCGCAGTCGTGAGAGAGAGCACGGATCATTAATTTCAACCTCACCAAGAAATCAAACAGTATTAGATATGCGTGGTGTCTAGACTATAAATCCAGTTTGATAAAAAGCCAGGGGCAAGATGCGCCGCGGCCAATGCTTTCATCTCTCCTCTTTTTTCCCATGTCTGTAAAGTCACATATTCCACACACAGCCATAATAACCACTGCTTCAGCTAACTTCCCACAATAAGCTGTTCTTTGTTTAGTAGCTCAAAAACCACCAATTAAAATCCGAATGAAGTTCTTGCACCGCACCATCACAGCGGTGTCACTGCATTACAGCCGTGGATAATTAAAGCAAAATGACTCACTGTTGGAAATGGGTGAGATGGAAGGCATTCCCTGTATTGTTCACTTAAAGCAAAGCTTTACTCATTAAATATGCATTTTCTCTCTCTCTCTCGAAAATAATATAAAATACAAAAAGCAACCTGGGCTGTGCACACCAGTTATTGTATCTGCAACCTTTATATTAACTGAGAACCTGAGACGAGCATTTACAGCTATAGGATCCCCATTAAGTGTGCCCCCCCCCCCCCCCCCCCACACACACACACACACACAGCTGCACAATATATGACACGAAGTAACAAACCAATGTCAGCAACAACTTCACCAAAAATCATACCATGGTTGCTAATTGGCATGTGATTACATGCTTCCTGCAATAATTTTGTACAATGCAGCATAATTAGACAGACTCACCCATGATATTCACAAAAAGTAAGCTATTACAATAGCAAGGAAATATAATATAACCGCAGGTAGAAATAACTGATCGTTAGCTCTAAGGAGTGAATAGATTGCTGATTAAAAAAAAAAGAAAATCCATTAACACACTTAAGGCTAGCAGGGCAAAAGAAAATTAGATACTAATATGGATAAAGAATTAAAAAAATGTCTTTTGGAGCGAACACACGAGTTCACTGACCTTTCGCGTGTTGTGGGTATTCTCATGGATACTCTCTCGCATGCTTGGTCTAACTTGACAAAGTTGAACTTCCAATTATCTAATTAGTTCCCAGCGTTAGACCTGTTGGAAAGTTTCTGTCTATGTAAATGTAATGACTATCATAATATTACTTGACTTTAGTACAATTTCCATAAGGTCTCAAATGTCTAGTAATAATAACATGAACAATATATAGTTCATGCGAAAGGTAATAACTTACTCGGACCGAGTACGCACTCGTTGACTGTAGACAAACAAACACACACAATTTTGTGTGGAACGAAAATCGGTGCATCACAGTACCTTGAGAGCTGGATCTCAGCTGACTGGTGGACAGGGTACACTCTGAACAACTCCCCAGTCCATCACAGGGCCAATACATGCAAAACAATTCACACATACATATAAACACACACACACACATCTAGGGGTAATTTGGAAGAGCCAATTAGCTTAATGTACCTGTCTTTTGACTGTTGGAGGAAAACAGAGTATCCCGAGGAAACCCGCACAAGCACAGAGGATATATGCAGACTCCACACAGAAATGCTCAAGCTGGGACTTGAACCCAGAACCTTTTTGCTGTGAGGAAGACGTGCTAACTGCTATGCCACCATGCTGCCCAGCACAGATTTCATAAAAAAAAAATAAAAGATTTAACAACATTTTTTTTTTGCTGTATGCAAGCAAGAGCTTCATTACAATTATTAGCTCCAATGAAAATGTTCTCAGTGGATTCGGAATATGAGGTGTTTCTTTTTAAATGCCCCTGTTGTTGCAGAAAAAAGAAATACCATGTAAGCTGCACGGATTCTCACTTTAAAGCTTTAAATACACACTGAGCAGCACTGATAAACTAAATTTTATCTTCAGACATTTGTTTGTTTATTTATTTATTTATTTGGTCACTTGTACAAGAACAGAAAACACAGTTTCTATTCAGTGACTTTCCAGAAAAAAAAACACAAAGACATAAAGAGACGCTTAGTATAATATAAAGGAGAGAA
>JAOUQZ010000002.1:21113827-21133980 GCA_028564935.1 Neosilurus hyrtlii
AAATTATTTAAAAAGATGTCTAACAACATGTGCATATGGCAGCACTCCTTTTTTATATACTAGGACATCAATTTGATTACATAACAACATAAACATTTATTGCACAGAAAATAAATAATGAGAAACTAGTTAAATAGGGTGTGGCTGTAAAGGTAGAAACCAGAGGGACACCAGGAAAGGTCTTTACCCTTTCATATAATAGTAATGTTACCAATAGCACAATTTTTAAATCTAAAAACAGGTGTAAATGAATACTTTCTCTTACTCATTTGCCGAACTGCTAAATCCTAGTAGGGCCGCGGGGAGGCTGGAGCCTATTTCAGCCTACACCTGGTGAATGCAGGGTACACCCCTAACAGCTCGCCAGAACATTCTAGGGAAACACATCTAAGGGCAATTTGAAACAGCTGATTAGCCTGCATGTCTTTGGACTGTGGAAGGAAACCAGAGTACCCGAAGGAAACCCACACAAGCACGGGGAGAACATCAAAATCCACATAGAAATGCCTGAGCCCCAGAATCGAGCCCAGAACCTTCTTGCTGTTAGGTGGACGAGCTATCTATGATGCCACCTTGCCGTCTAGTAAATAATTAATAAATACAAAATCACATCTATGTAGTTTTACTCATACTGGTTTCTGAAGTTTCAGATAGCTGTAATTAAGATTTGAGATCTATTGTGTAAGAAATACTGGCTATTTTTTTATGTCATTTAAAAAATTGTTTTTGTTTGTTTTTTTTAAAGATATGTTTAATTTGGTAGATTTTTCCCAATAAAGATCTGCAGCCACGTATGTTTGCTTTTACACCAGGTTTCCTTTCAAAATACTTCAAGACCTTTTACAGCATGTAGGAGCACATGCGAAGTGCAACACTGCCATTTTATAGCTTCAGTGTGTCATATTTATTAGATCCACTCCCTGATTTCTTGCAAGTGTATTGCAGATTTTTCAGAAACTGGTTCATGTAAAAATTTAGGTTGTCCCATAACCAGCAGCCAAGCTTTCTGACTGCCTGAGGACTGCTGCAGAGATTTGAGCAGATTAGCACACTGTTATTCACATGCATATCCCACATGCAGGGGATTGAATTAATGAAGGATTTTCTTGGCTGCCGTCAATCAAGTCTGGAAATAATCACCCCAGGTGCAATAGGCACATGTCCAATATAGAGCACAATTAAAGCTATTTCCAACCTATTGAAAATGTTTCTTATATGACAGGATGGTGAGAAGAGTAAGCAGGCAGTCTTTTACAGGGATGTAATTCAAGCTGCTTCCTCTATCTCAGATTGAAATCATAGCATTGAAAGTTTTTCTGTATGAATTCACTTGATACATTTTTAATTTATTTTGAATCTATGCATTCAAATTTTATACAAATGATGGTAAAACCTACTCCTCAATCATCTGTCTTCTTATTAAGAGCATAATGTTACTGTGTAGATCATTTATTTCTGTGTGTGTGTGTGTGTGTGTGTGTGTGTGTGTGTGTGTGTGTGTGTGTGTGTGTTTGTGTGTGTGAGGAGCAGGACATGGCTGAAGAGGTGGATGTTGTAGTAGTGGGGTCCTGTATGACTGACCTGGTTAGGTAAGTTCGTGTACACGTGGCAGGCACTATAACCATGATGAACACTCATATGTATGGAATAACACACAGAATTGGCAGTTTTTATTTAAATAAGTGGAAGTAAAGAGTCTTTCCACTAGGAGCTAAATGCAACTCAGTGTGAGCAGATAGCGGAACTGTCTCTAGTCTGTTCGACTTATTCATATTGTTCCAGAGGTGTGAATCACTGCATTGGGAACACACTGCATGTTTGTACTGTGCTTTTTTCCAGTGTCAGCAATGTCAAGTGTCTCGTAGTCAGGCTGACTAAAGCTGGAAAATATCTCTATGTTTAAAAAATACAGAACTGGGAAAATTGTCTATCAGATACACTTGGTATATGAAATCTTTAATAGAAGGCTTTAAACTCAAATTGTTTGGATTTCAGTTAAGTGGAATACAGTGCAAAAAAAAAAAAAAACTGGAAATATGCCAGTTTAACAAACATTCATACTCAGTAATAATAATAATAATAATAATAACAAAAATAAATAGATAGATAGACAAATAAATAAATACATTAAATAATGTCTTAAGAAAGGGTCTCATACAAGATTAAACTAAGAACTAAGAAAGAAGAAAGAAGCACCACATTTATAATGCAACAAATTGGTATTATTATTATTATTATTATTATTATTGGTGGTAGTGGGGTTGTTGAGTCCTTCACACAACAACAGCAATAAAAATAAGAAGAATAGGATGACCAATAATAGCAAAACCAATAACTGTATCAAACAAATAAGAAGTTTATAAATGGGTCATTCTCTGAAATTGGTACCATAAAGTGTGACATTGGGGTGAAAAATTCACATTCCCCAAATCAGTGTAGTCCAGCTTATTTCCATCTAAACTGAGCATAAAATCATGAAGCATTGTTAGGAAGACAGTGAGAAAACTTCTTCATACACATAATGGCAGTTTTATTAATAACAAACAGGAATAAATTCGTATGGAACATGAAATTCATTCACGTGTGGACACGAAATTCATCCCAGTTGTTTTGGGAAATTAATTAATTAGCGATTGACTACGTGTGAAATAAATACACTCCAGGAGGAACTCAGTTGTACAGTAAACGTCGTAACATGGAGCCTCACAAAAATGAGTCGGTTCCGTATGTAACTGGTGTGGATGACACTGGTTATGCACGGAACTGTAAATTAATGTTTTGTTGGGGGTGTTTTTCACTGGATGTATCCGAATGATTTTATCTGACTTGTTGTATGTGCCCATGTGGTATGTTTTAGGCAGGGATTGCTATTTTAATTTTTTACTTTTTGGAAAATATTAGGTCCACAATGTGAATAATCAAATTCGACTCAGTTTCAGAGAGTGACACAAATTTGAAATGCAGAATTTTCCATGCAACAAAAAAAAAATTTTTTTTTTATTATTATTGTTCTTATAGTTGCTATCATTCATTCATTCCTTCATTCACTCATTCAGTCATTTAAATATATAAAACTCTTGAAATGATATATTACTGATACTAACAATAATAATAATACTAATAATAACAAAACAACTATTATTATTATTATTATTATTATTATTAATATTCATTCATTCACTTTCTGAACCACTTAATACTAATTATGGCTGCGGGAAGGCTGGCGCCCATCTGGACTGCTCGGCAGGCCATCACAGGGCAGAAACACACTGATGGCATCCCAATGGCTTACTCTTTGTGAAAAACAGCAATGGTTCTTTTACATTCTCTCACCACAGACAATGAGAGACATGGCTGTAACATTATTATTATTATTATTATTATTATTATTACCATTAGAATGGTACTGTTCCTCACTTGTTATTCTTGTTGGATAAAAATATCTTCCCCATGATTCCATCTAAATGTAAAATGTTACCTCTTCAAAAGATACAGTATGTCTGAACTAGTCTCCGAGGTAACCTTACACAATAGTGTTAAACGGACCAAAGTTTCATGTTTCTCTTTTCCTTTGACACATTTTTTGGCGTCACCTTATTCATTTTTTGGCCTCACCAGTCTATATACTATGCCATGCTGAAGACTTGCTACAGGTGTACAGTATATATTTAAAGACAGACTGCAAATCATCAAAAACAACTAAAACCCAGTTTCCTCAAAGATGAATGCAGTCAAGATGATCTTAATGGATAGACTGATGCACACTCCTCCATTTAAACATTTTATTTTTTTTCAGTGTTCAGACTTAAGTTCCTCCTGTCATTCATAAGACAATAGACAGTGTGAGTCACTGTGATGCACTGAACAAGGCTAGTAAAATAAGGCTGCGGTTTTCATAGATGTCTGAATGAGACACTGTGATTCACTTTACTGGAACTTTCCAGAACAAAAAAATATAAAAGCTTGATGTAAAATAGAACGAACACCGTGACAAACCATTAATTTCTTCAGAAATTGTAGTTAAATTCTAGTTTGATAACAGACTAGAGTAGGCCTCGTTGACAAACAACAGTTCCTTGGTTAGTTTTGTAGCTTTAGGTTTACTGTAAACAACCATTTTTAGCCCGTGAAGAAATATACTACATACTGTATCATAATTTTATAAATAGTTATTAGTTATTTAGGGATAAATACAACAGCTCTCGATTTTATTTTTTGCTGGTATGGAAGTACTTTCATCTCATAGGAAGAAGGTCGTGGATTTGTGTTCCGGGCTCAGGCATTTATGTGTAGAGAATTAGTGTTACTAGCTATTTAAAACGATCACTACAACGTAAGGTCTCACTGTCTTCACAAGACTCCTCCCTCTCTGGTTCAAGTAGGTAACCATTTACACTAATTTCTTCAAAATTGTTAGCCATAGTTGCTTCTTGTTTTTGTTTTATCACCTATATAAAATGACAAATGTCGCTTACTGAATAGATCTGCTGAGTAGATTTACTTGCACTTGCTAGTACTCCACGACTTCCAATTACCCAGTTTTCAATCACCTAAATGTATTACATACACACAAATTATGCTGTAAGGATGACCAATACTGGTACTCTTTAAGGATATATTCATCACCACATGCACTAGGCTACTCAGTCACCAGTCCAAACCCCTTATGAAATAGTGCAATTTACATTTGAAGGAAGTCCTACAATCCTAAAAGAATTTAAAGATTTAGCCTGTTTAGGCTGTTATTGTGAAGATGTTATTTCCTTCATCTGACAGTATCAGTGGAACTTCTCCGGACGCCATTTTGGAAACAGACATAAATTTCCATTAAATGTTAAACTTATATCATATTAAATTTACTGCGCTCACGTACACAAACTTGAACCCATCGAATTGCTTTTATGCAGTGCGGTGCATTCAGCATGAACACACATCTAGTTGATGGCAAGGTGATTTTAGGTGATTTTTGAGACCTTTCTGAACATTTCTAATCAGTTGTCTGTTGTTTGCTGCAGTAATTTTCCTGCAATGGCTCTGATGAACGAACCTCCACCAGGCTTTTCTTTTTTTCTTTCAAGGCAGTTTATTTCTTTTTACAATTTCCCCCAAACTCGTCTCTGTGTCGTGGGAACTGTAATGTTTTCCTCAGCATCCAAATGCCTTCCTTTTCTTTTACACATTGTTAGATTACTCAGTCCTGACAAATTAGGTCTATGGATCTCTAAAGCATTCTTCTAAACCAGCAAGCAATGTTACTGAATCCTACTATTGCACTTAGCGCTTATACAGTAAAAAAAAAAATAAAAGCAAGTATGGTTTCAGATATGTATTAGAAACTGGAAGAACATCTTGTTTGACAAATAAGAGAACAAATACAGTGATACACAGCTATAACATGGTGACCATGTCCCTACTGATGTGTGGGAGTTTGGATTTGGATTTGGTCCTGTATGCACACAGAGCTGCTGAAATGATTGCTGTGTCATTTTAGCTACAGGTCAGGGCAGGTAAAAAGAAGCGCCTTTGTAAATGTTTTCCATTAAATGTCATGGTAAGCAAATGTACAATTAACACAAACAAGAATTTCAACTTAAAAAAAAAAACAGAAAATAAGTTTATTTGAAAGACTTGTCATCTAAAAGCAGTTTTGAGGCTGGCTATAAACCTTAATGAGAAATATATTTTTGTAGTATGCTTGAAGGAATTACTTACTCAACTCATTCACTTACTTCCTAAAACGCTTACTATTAGAATCACAATGAGGTCGGAGCCTATCTCAGCCGACCCTTGGGAAAGGTGGGGTACGCCCTGAACAGCTCGCCAGACCATTGCAGGGATCCCTGAAGGTATCATTAAGTCAAAATTATTCATAAGTTAAGCTTTAAGATAGAAGAAAACATCGTATTGTTGTAGGACAATCAGCAGCAGCAAGGGGTGTGATGTGTCATCACCTCAGAGTTGATTCTTTTTCAATAAATGCATACCTGGAGTCTTAAACAGTTAAAATTATTAGTCTAAAAAAGAATGCTCCATCATCCTTTTTTTTTAATCTGTCAACAGTTAGACTGAGTGATGTGGAGTGTCCTCAAAACAAGCTAGGACCTATAAATGTCTGCATGTCTGCCAACCAGACCATCCCACCCTCCATTGTGTATTACTCTATTGCTGAACTTCTTCCTGTTTAAAGATGTTAATCAATTTCAATAGTTGTGAGGTGATCAGAAACAGAAGCAGTGCGGAGAAATGACAAGACACACAACAGTATGGTTTGGGTCATAGAAGCTTGGGAGAAAACTAAACATCTCACCACAGAAAGCTTTTTTATTTACTCTGTTTATGGGAACCTGTGAATCCACCCTGTAAATTAGCTGTTACTGTAGAAATGATAATACAGTATGAGAATAAGTGCATTAATACAAACCTGTGATTTGCCTTGCAGGTGAAACTACTGTCGGAGCTGCAGTTATACAAACTGAATCAGCATCTAGTGGATTCTTATAAACCATATAAGTGACATAGCCATGAATCATGTTCAGGGGTGGATGCTATGATATTTGCTATAAAAATAAAGACATTCATTCATTCAATCACTTTCCAAACCACTTAATCCTACTAGGGTCACAGGGAGGATGAGGATCTTAGCCAACTCGAAAAAGGCGGGTACACCCTGAACTGCTTGCAAGACTATCACAGGGCCAACACACACACAACCATTCACACTCACCTAGGTGCAATTTAGAACAACCAATCAGCCTAATGTGCATGTCTTTGGAACACATCCGCCTCATAACAATAAGATCCTGGGTTTGTGTCCCTGTCTCAGGCAATTCTGTGTGGAGTAAATAAGTAAGTGAGTGTGCATGTCTTTGGAGGAAACCCATGCAAGCACAGGGAGAACATGCAAATTCCACACAGAAACACTTTCACCAAGCCCAAGACTCAAAATCCAGCACCTTACTGCTGTGAGGCAGACTTGCTAAGGGGGTGATCACACTAGTATGGCAATTCATGGCTGTCGCTTTTCATTCTCAAAATTTTCAACAGGAGATTCGCCTTTTTTTTCCCGCCAAACATCCACATGCCAATAGCATATTAGTTGCAAATCAGTCACAAATTGTCGTGCGACTTTCTCGAGATTTTTGTGCAATATATGTATTTGTGCCACAAAATATTTGCTTGCACGTGGAGTCGGAAAACATTTTGACGCAAATTTTAAAAATGTACAAAAAAACAATCACAAAAAAAATCATTTGTGCCAGTCACTTTTCTATTGCATCTCTAGTGTTATCACCCCTTAACCACTCCACCAACATGCCAATAATAAAGACAGGACATCGGGTGCACATAGAAAATAATGTACCTGTATAATAATTCTATTAAAAATGAGCAAAATGGTACGAAAGCCTTATCTTGCCATATAAAACATAATCTGTGTTTAAAAACACATGATTTTGTTTCTTAGATTAAGCAAAGAAAAGGAAGTATTCATTTGCTGGTAGCCATCATTTTACCACACACTGCACAAAACATTCGACATGTGTATAATCAGCTGCACTGTACATTTTCTTATGTAATCACCTAAATAAAATTTTGGAACTACCCTAAATATTTTAGGGGACTCCGATCCTGGATATCCACCAGCCGGGCTTTTCCTCTGGTCGGCATAATTCATGCTTGGTTATATGTCTCAAATGCAGTTTACATAGCTTATAGTAAATATGGAAATACCAGAGCGGTTGACACAGAACATACACACAGAACTTTTGAGAAATTCTACAGTATATTAACCAGAACTGATATTGTTTTGTTCCCATGTTGGAAATTCCATAAGAAAACTTTTGAGGTTAGAACAGAACTATTAAAACTATGAGCGGGATTGTGTAGGGACAGAAAATCCTGAAAATAACAGCTGGAAAACACTATCAGATTGTTATCCGTTTTGCAAAAGAGGTCCATATAACTTCAGAATCCACTTTAAAAATGATTAATTGTTTTAAATCAGAAAAGAGGCTCACCTAGTTGACTTAACATTTTTATTTAACTGAAACCCGTGTATAGTAAATTTGTACACCAAAAACTTGACTGCCACTCGGCACGGAGGCTTCATCATAGCCTGTGGGGTCTGCGATGGTCTGATGAGATGTTCTGGGTATACCCTCCCTTTTCTCAGAGCCAAATAGGATTGGCCCCAGCCTCCCTAATAAAGGATAAAGCAGTTCAGAAAATTACATGACCTGGCTGAAAGTAATACAAGGCCTAAAAGAACTGCTTTTTTATAACATGAATGACTGATGAGCAAATCACCATTCGTGCCGTCAGCATTTACCTCTACTATATTAAGCCATCTTCTCTACAAGCCCCAGCCCTTTCCCCATATTACATTAGTAACTTTTTGCCTACATATTTTCTATGCTTGAAAGATCAACAAAACTTTGTTACATTCTTGAAAGGTATTTAGAATGTGGTTTTATTTTATTTTATTATCTTATTAATAGGCGGCACAGTGGCGTAGTGGTTAGCATGTCCACCTCACAGCAAGAAGGCCTGGGTTCAATTCCCAGCTTGGCGCTCCTGGGTGGAGTTTACATGTTCTCCCCGTGCTTGCATGGGTTTCCTCTGTTTACTCCACTTTCCTCCCACCGTCCAAAAACATGCACAGTAGGCTAATTGGCTGTTCCAAATCACCCCTAGGAGTGAGTGTGCGTGTGAATGGTTGTGTGAGTCTTGGCCCTGTGATGGCCTGGTGAGCTGTCCAGGGCGTACCTCGCCTTCGCCCATAGACAGCTGAGATGGGCGCCAGCCTCCTTGCGACCCTAATTAGGAATAAACAGCTTAGAAAATGAATGAGCTTATTAATAATAGTAAGTAAAATCCCTCTGCAAATAGTAGCAGGGTTAAAGGGTTGCAGCTCAAATAGTCTATTAACAAGTATATATTTTTTTTGGGCACTGATGATTTTCTGGGGGGAAGTAAGGTGGGGGTTGTTCAGAAGTTTTTCAAAAACTGGCACGTGGGCCTGCTGGGGAGGAAGTGTGAACATGTCTATGTTAGGGTGTAACACAATACAGTTCTAAATTCATGACAAAAATGTCAAAAATCTGATAACAGACACCTGTCTTCAGGTGTGTAGATATATAAGTAGTATTCTGTTTTCTTTTACTGTGTTGAAATTTTTATTAGTTTCTAGGTAATTCCTCAAGAAGAGGTTGAAAAAAAATCTCTTGAACACTTTAATCAGTGCACAAGCACCTCTCAACCTGCTCTTTCCACCGATTTGGGGTGATTGCCCACACAGAAGTGAAATATCTCAAGATTCATCAACAGCTCTGTACACTTTTTAATGTTCATCTTTCCATAGGGATATAAATGACACTTCTGTGATATTCCCAGAAGAAAGCAGGTTTATTAAACACACATGGCCTCGCTCGTCTTCTATCTTCCCTGTAGTTTAAAGTCTTCAAAAATCAAGCTGTCAACTTTGCCCTTTGAAAGCCAGGCACAGCATCGAGTCTGTGTCTAAGTTTTAATGTCCTGCTTTATTTATTTCTTTTTATTTAATTTACATTTTTTCTTGTTGTGTGAGATACACTCCCAGCCAATCAAAGTGCCACGCATGACTTTGAAGTATGAAATCCAGTTTTCTCTTTGGCTGCTGTTTATGGGGTTTATGTCAGTCTGTGTGGTGTGCGTCTGTGTCTGGGCGACACTGTGACAGAACCATCCACTACATCTCATGTTAAAGCCAGAGGGGGCCACCTACTGATCATCTGAGCAGCTTGAGCACTCACATCTACATTGTCTAGTGTTCCATGATTTCAGTCCACTGTTGGAAAGGGGTTTCTTGACGATATCATGTAGTCAGAAATTCCTTTTGAAACCTCATACTGTGGAATAAAATGATTTCCATTTACAGTATAACCCATAATGGTCTAAGATCTTCCGTTCTCAAGCACTTGATTATTTGTATGAGTCAGGCTATAAAAGCCAGTGAAGGTTTCTTCTGAAAGTAAACGGTTTGTTTTGTGCTGGCTTGTGAGTTCAAAGTCTTGCACAAGCCACACCAGTGGTTTCCCACCCTTTCTTTGTGGAAAGAGAAAAAGGATGTAAACAGCAACCCACTGCACAGCTCACGTCACCACACACCTGCTTGCGGTCCCGAGGCTCAGGAGAGTCACTGACTGTGTCAATGTTTGCTACATGACTGATTGATAGTTCAGACACTCCCATCCAAGAATGAATATGTATTTAGCCCTTAGTGAGGACCAGAAACATAATATTTATTTTTTACTGATTTTAATTGTGGAAAATTTTAATTAATGAATTAATTAACAAAAAAATTAAAACTTGAACAGAAGATTTTACTGTTTTTGGCAGATGAGTTTAAGACTTAGTTGTATACTAAATAAATATTGTAGCTAATTAACAGTATGTCACTGGAAGGTCCTTATAAAAATAGAAATGTGTGTGTTTATGATTTGTTAATGATTGATATTTTTTTTGTAGGAACATACAATAGGCTTTTTGAAAGAGTGTCCATCTGTGTGCATGCTTTTTATAATGGGTGTTTATCCTCATATGTGTAACCATATTCTCCCTCAAGAATATAAATACCTGCTGATTTTGATTTTCTGGGGACATCTGTGGGACTGTTAGGTGGTGGTCCTCAAACAAATTGTAAAAGAGCAGTTACTGGGGTTAAATTAAGTGCTAGGCTGGGGTGTACGTATCACGTTAATCCCATCCACTAATAATTATGTTAATAGAAGGTCCTCACAAGAAAAGACAAATGTGTGTTTTTGTGTGCATGTGTGTGACTAGGGCAGGTGTGGTTAGTTTGGCCGTCTTACCTGACTCCAGACGCTGACTCAATCAGACCTCGTTAGATTTAAGGTTCCATATCAAATGACAAACCTCATTGGCGCACACACATTACTCCTACAGTGCTGGATTACATCACTGTCCTTCTATTGCAGCTTAATTATAGATCTCAGACTTTCTTTGTTGAAGTCAGTGTGGGTGGCTGTGTATAAAAGCTATACCTGTCAGTCCCTTTGCCCTGTCTACTGTAATAAGGAATGAGGCCAAGAATAAGTGTGTATGCAAGAAAGCAAAGTATACATTTTAATACTTGTGATGAGCTACATGACAATTATTCACCAAGGGCGAGGTTAACGACATTCCGTCTCAGGCAATGTTCCGCGATATCTACCAAGACTAAAGCAAATCGTTGTAGTGTGTACTACACAGCAACATAAGACACGCAGACCAAAACATAATTTTTATGGTTTATTTTTACATTTTTAAACATAACAATGGGCACATACTTCAACTCAATACAACATCTTTTAAAACTCAACTCAAAGTTTGAAAAAAAAGAAGAAGAAGAAGTGTTAATTACCTGGAAAAATGTGAAGGATGTATTATGTAGCGTTCTTCATATTTTTGGATAGCATTTCATAGATTTTTTGAATTTTAGAATCAGTGGTCGTGGTAAACAATGTTTTTTTTTGTGTACTATTTTGATCCAAGCATTATCCTGAGTTTAGGAGGTGGATAATGTCTATTATTATTATTATTATTCATTCATTCATTTCCTGAGCTGCTTAAGCCTAATTAGGGTCGCCGGGAGGCTGGTGCACATCTCAGCCAACTGAGGGCAGAGTACACCCTGGACAGCTCACCAGGCCATCACAGCGCAGTCTATTATAATTATTATTCTTATTCATTCTAAATATTTTTTGTTTCTGATTTGTAGAAAGCCACCAGCTAACTGCTGGTATTCTACAAGCTGACTTATCCATCACTGACATCAGATAAGTTGAATTATTATTGCTAAAGTTTCTCCTCATAGATATCATATAAGATAGATAGGCTACACCCTGCTGTGGACAGCTCTGCATGTCCACCATCTTGGTTAGTTATCTAGTACAATTTAAAGCAATGCAGTCATCCCTGAGCTGCCAAATCTTCATTTCATTTTCTCAGCGTTTATGCTTTTGTAAGCCATATTTAAGAGTGAGTAGGTACAACCAAGACGACAGTGTAGGTCCTCCACCAACAGTGCTGTCAATAGGGTGTAGCTTGTTTATTTTATTAGCTATGTTCCTTTTTCTCCTCCCAGAAAAAGCTTTCGAGAAAATGGCCTCTCTAGACTAGAGCAGTTCTGCTCGCAAAAAGTGGATGAAGTCATGTTTGGTGGCAAAAGAAAAATTAAAAATCTAAAAATACATCCTTACCATTAAATACTTTATTCCCATATTTTATTTCATATCTGCATGAAATTTGCAGCATTAGCATGCGGCACTTCCGGCTGACTCACACCAGCTATGAAGCGTTTCCTCCGCCCTGGAAATTATAAAGAATGAATAATAAAACAATTATAGAATTCAGCTTCTGTATGATACGGAGAATCTCAGAGGGTATATAATATATACCTTTATAAAACATATATCATGCCGATTCATTTCTAAATCATTCCATAATATTAACTATATAACAGTAGTAAATGTAACTATAAATGGTTGAAAAGAATGACTTGCTTTCAACTTAAAATTTGTAGTCATTGTCGAATTGTTGTGGCGTCAAAAAAGAAAACACTTTATTGGAAAAATCATCACACTAAACCATGGTTAATTAATTTTCTATAACAGCATTTTCTTTCATGCTTTCATGAATTTTGTTGAGGGTTGTTGTGACAAACAGTGTCTAGTTCACACTGCAAGAGATCCAAATTAATTTTTCAGGTGTTTATTTAGCCTTTAGGAAAAGAAAAGCATACAATCAATCACACAAAGAAGCTGTTTTGAGAGAAAAATCTCAGACCTCGTCTACCAGCTCTGCATTGGCTTATATAGTGTCCCTTCCACTCTGACTGGACTACCATCCTCTAGCTCTAGACTCTGAATGGTCCCTCTGACTCTGTTTCCAAGAAATGACAGAATGACATCATATATGTCATCTCTGATTGGTACATTGAGACCCCCCCTTGTTACCTATGGCTTTTTCTGAGAAATGTCAAATTAACCTTGACTATTACACTCGACTATTATACCCAAAAATCACTAAAGGCAGACACTTTTTTCTTTTCATGGTTCGACATTTTGTTCCAATGTTCCGTGTTCAAGGTCAGCCGAGTAATACTTGTACAGTGTGGAATGGAAGTAATAATATAATCGTACACTCACTTCAGTGAAAAAGCTGCTCTTACAATAGTCACATAAATCATCCAATAATCAAATAGTACAGTAAATCCATTTTATTTTCCCTCTTCTATAGTAATATGTTTTCATTAGAGATGACTTCACTGGACAGTTCTCCATTTTAGGATTACAAATGTCTTCAAATAAAGGAGATATTATTACTCATTCAAAAGATATCACAATTTCTGGAAATATGATCACTTATTCCAAAGCTATTAAAATTTCTATACTCATATTCATGGTGATGCTGTTAATAATAAATAATTAATTCGAGTATGTGATTGGCAAATCCAGTAATTTGCATAAGATTAATGGAGGACCAAATATGTATGACATTTAAGACCAGCAGGCCATAGGCCTTCCTCAGTTCATGGGTCCAAAACCATACAGCACCAGCAGTGGCACACAGCACCCCTGACTTCTCCACCACATTAGGGTGTAGGAGGTATTCTTGGGCCTTGTTTATTTCTGAGGAGATTTATTTATTTCAATTATATATAACTGGCTCTTGGGTGATGAAATCTGTTTTGAACCAATTACTCAATTCCTTCCTCATTTTCTCTGATAAATATAGATATATTTTTGAAGATGTGGAGCAATACCATTTAACCCTTGTTGATCCTGTTGACACCCAAGTCACATGAATATAAACAACAGTCAGATTAGTGAGCAAGATTAGCATGTGGATTCTTCAGGACATTTTCATAAGTACTAAATACAGAAGCTTTAAAAAAATGTTAAGTGCAAAGGTTTGCCAGCCTTTGGGACAAAATAAGGAAAACATCCACATTAAATCTGTCTGGGTTCCTTTACTATCACAAGAGTAGGTTATTATAAAGCCTGCTTACTGCCTTTTCAATGGTATTACAAAAATTTTTCTTCTCAAGAAGGAAAAACATTAATTAAACAAGAACATTTTCTGCGAGGAACGTGAGCATGGACGCGATTATGGAGCTCTGTGGAACCCCGCTATGACTAGAGTTTATTCTCCTGATTTAGCCTTTGAATTTTGTCTCTGATAAGTGGTTTGCATATCAACTTATCTCTGTCTTTCCCCATATTATGTCTTTGCATCCTGATATGGATTATCTATCTGTGTGTTCATAAAAAAAAAAAAAAAAACAATTCCTGCAACTGCATTCTCTGAGTCCATTTATAACTCAGCACAGAGGCACCATTTTTTTTAATGTACTGTAATTTGTCAGAAGTCAGTATAATGTCATCATCATCATCATGATGATCAGTATAATGTATAGAATATATATTAGCATTTATAGCATTAGCAAACATTTGCCTTCAAGTGTCCCAACTTGTGACACCAGTCAGTACAAGTGCATGTCTCAGCTTTGGCATTATTTGAGAACCTTATGAACATTTTTGGTATCAAATATTCAAGAATTTATGTGACTTTGACAGCACACTGGAGTAGTCATGGCTTTGGTTGAACAAACCAAACAACTTCCTTTTTCAGTCTCATTAACACTACTGTCCAAAACAAGATCCTGCAGATTCCAGGAAACCGGAGCTGGGTTTTTTTTTTTTTTTAATCTAAGTAATATTACTGTAAAAAGCCCCTGTTTAAACATCACAAGCCAGGCAGAAAAAAAACAAGTTTATCTGAACCCTCTTCAACTATCAAAAACACACACGCTCACCGGGACTTGGACCCTAGCCAAGCCAAAACTTTCTTTGGTTAAGTGGTTTTGTTTTCTTCCTTTTCTTCAATAGACTGAGTAATGGCTGCTTGTTCTGCTTGGGTGAGAAGCACACAGACCTCGTTCTGTAATGTCATGCATTGCAGCAATTACCTTTTTCTGGAGTTCAGAGACCTAGCCTGATATTTAGGAGGTTTAGGGATGGCAGAGCGTGATGTTTTCACTCATAAACAGCACTTATAAGCATTTATTCCAGTAAATGCTCACCCTCCGGTCTCCCCCACCTCATTTCAGCTTGTTGCTGGTAAATGAGTGAACTTTAAAGTGCAAAAAATCTGTATGCATTTTAGTCCATGAATCACATTACATACATTACTCAACCAGCTGCAGTGAATCACCAAATTACTTTAAAACATCAAATACATGGATACGAATATGTCCTGTCTAATGAATCAGAATTTAGTTTTAATTTAGGCGATGTAAACTGATAAATTCTCCAAATCATTTCAGCATGCCCATGTTTTTGTGAACACACAGATGTACTTGTCATCTTACACTCTGACAAGGTACCTACTAATACATGCTCCAAAGTTAGAGAGTTAATTACCTCCGCCAAGGAGGTCGTTTTACTCTTATTTTGCGTGCGTGTTTTTGTTTGTTAGCAGGATTACACAAAAATCTATGTGTGGATGTTTAGTGAAATTTTTATCCGAGGTATCACGTTGCACAAGGAAGACTCCATAAAATTTTAGAGATGACCTGGATTAAATTCTGGATCCAGGAATTTTTTCAAGAATTTTTTAATATTGTGAGACAAGATGATTTTTGACATTTTAGTTCATATGGACGATTTGCAGAGGTTTGCATTCTGAGTGTCCTTGTTATTAGTTATCATATGTAAATGATGTAAGGATTCATGTGCCAAGTGAAGCCGCAGCTCTGTTAGCTTTGTTGTCTACACAGATTGCTTTATGCTGGCACATGCAAGTAGGCTTCACCATGGAGATGTGCTGAAAAGCTTCTGATGTCATTTCGTAAATTTGTTTGAATTAAAAAAATGGAGGAAATATGGTGAAAAATGTACTGTATTCCATCATATGCATGAATATAGTGTAAAACTACACTACCAGGTTGATCTCCACTGTTTCCTTTTTCTTTTACAAGGTTTAAGGTTCTGTTGTAAATAAAACAGAATAAAAAAAAGAACATTGTGTTGTTCAGCTCGAAGCCACATCTTTTGTGTACTTTATTAGCCAGGCACCTCGACTGCCCAAAGCTGGAGAAACAATACACGGACACAAGTTCTTTATCGGATTTGGTGGCAAAGGAGCTAACCAGTGTGTCCAAGCCGCTCGTCTGGGAGCCAAGACTGCGATGGTGTGCAAGGTACCAAAGAGCAGATTCATTTTCTACTGCCAACATGTCTCAGTCCAAGCCTTTCTGTTCCTAGAGTCATTAATTTCAGCACCATTTAATTAGATTTACATCACTGAGCTGCTGTTCCCTTTATTGTTCTTGTCTACCTGCCATACCAAGAAGTAATAAAGAAGTGTATTTGTCCGTACAAAGAACCCGATCAATACTGAAATATGCACAGTGCAAAAATAGCCTCCCGTGCTTTCAGAAGCCCTGAAACAGAAGTTGCACTTCAAAGACAGGGGCGTCAGGTACAAAAGAGACATGGCCTTGGCGTCTCTTTAACAGCGTGGGATAAAAGGAGCCCCGGTGGGCAGAAAGGGACCCCTCCACCCTTTGGAGCACTAAACATCTCTGTGAGAGAGAGAGAGAGAGGTCATTTAAAAGTCGACTGGTATTGAGCAGGCGTTTGGGTGGGGTGACTATGTCTGGGAGGCTTGGCTGAATTTAGTAATGCACAGGGAGAAAAGAATTCTTTCAACTTGTATTCATCAAACTTATCTGTTTTAGTGTTTTATCTCATGTATTTTCTCTTGCGTTTAGGATTCACTCCGTTATCATTACATGCAGCAAAGCTATGTTTTGTGCTTATAATCCATGTCTGATTTTCAACTGGAAATATGAGAGGAATTTATAGCCTCTAGTTTAGTATTGTGCTAATTTGCATCCAGATGCTCAGTTTTCTTTTTTAATTTACTTGTTATAAGATTTACAACATACTGTAACACACTTTTGTCTTAACAAACAGACATTGCATAGTTTAAAATAGTATAGTTTAATTGCTTTTGAGTCACTCTCTTTCTTAGGAAATAGTATCAACCTGTGCAAACATTAGAAAGTTTTTAATGTAGATCTCTCACTCACTCACTCATTCGCCAAACCGCTTAATCCTACTGTTAGGGTCACAGAAAGGTTGGAGCCTATCTCAGCTGACACTGGGAGAAGGCTGAGTACTCCCTGAACAGCTTGCCAGACCATCGCAAGGGAACACACACATACAACCATTCACAATCAGCTGATTAGCTAAATGTTCATGTCCTTGGACTGTGAGGAAACTGGAGAACCCAGAGGAAACCCACACAAATGCTGGGAGAACGTGCAAACTACACACAGAAACGCCTGGGCCCCAAACCCAGGATCTTCTTGCTTTGAGGTGGACTACTACACCATCTTGCCGCCTAATGTAGATCTGCATATATATCTACATATATATACATTAATTTAAAATATACTATTTTATTTCATTTTGGGTTTAGGATTACAGAACTGTGTATTTTGAAATTTTTTATTGTTCAGTTAAACCCTTATCAAGTACAGCCTTCTTCCCAGTACATTCAACAAAAACTGGGCGGATGCAGTAAAATCTCATACAATGTAGTAGGAACACATTAGAAACTAATATGAACCTGGTATGGTATCCATGGAGGTGGAGGGATGTGGTTGAAATCTGGACATGATTTGTTGAATTTCTTGAATTTTAGAATCAGTGACCTCCATGATATACCGTGAGCTTTATTCCGCTATTTTGATTCAGTCATTGTCCTGAGTTTGTGAGACTGACTGTGTCCATTAGTATATACTACATGAGAATAGTTCAGTCTGATTGGTCTTCTATCTCGGAATCTAAACACATTATTCCAAGTGGATAATGCTTAATCAAAATGATGGACAAAGTTTTTTATGGTTTCTTGGAGCAGATGATGTCATAATGGAAAAGCTTTAAAAATGGAAAAACAAACCATAAAATGTAGTATATACAAATTCATGTTAGTTTCCCTATAGTTACTGGATAATGGTATATTGTGAACACTGAATAATACAATACGAGTTCATGTTTTTATGCTGCCACCTAAGCTTTAAACATACACATCATCATCTCTAAGCTTAAAATTGTTCAGCTGTAAAGCAGGTTTGAAAGTTCTTTCAGCTGAAAGTTCCACACTTAATAACCCAAATTAAAAAATTTTCTTTCTTCTCAGGTTGGAAAAGATTTTTTTGGGAACAGCTACCTTCAGAATTTCAAAGACAGCGCTGTATGCACAGGTAATAAGTGTTCCCACCTCATGTGGGGCTTTATCAAAGCACAGTGCCACCCTGACATGCACTGTACACTCATACATTCTGTACTATGTTTAGTGTGATTACTAATTTGAGGGGTTTTTTTTCTTCCACCATCCATCCCTGTGCAGCATTTGTGACTCAGACGGCTGAAGCCATGACCGGAGCTGCCTCCATCATCGTAAACGATGCAGGTAGTGTGAAGTTGCTGAGTGTGTGGCACCCTGTTGCACCCGCAGCTTCTAAAATAACACAAAGTGCACTTGTGAATAAAGCACAAATGAGCGCTCTCCTCTCCACCTGGGGGTGGATCAGGTCATCACCCACACCGTATAGTTTATAGCCGCTTGGTTTTATTTAGCACTGCTGGAGGTGGGGTGGCTGACATAACCAGCCTGGTGCTAAATACACGTCCTGTTGTGCTGTAAATGTCACTAATCAGTGCTTTAACACAGTATCTCACTCTGGTGGCAATCCACAAGCTTCTCAGGGGGGCTTACAAGTAACGTCATTGCCATCGCCATAACAACCTGCGGATACCATGGTATCCTAGCTTCAAACTATCTTGTAAACTGTTGCTTTTGAAGTGTTAAAAATTACATACATACAAAAGCTTTAATGAACTTGAACTTGGCAAATCCTTTGACGGGTTGTGTGCAGGTGAGAATGCCATAGTGATTGTAGCAGGTGCTAACATGCTTTTGGGGGAAGAGGAGCTGGAACAGGCACATTCTGCCCTGGCTAAAGCCAAAGTGCTGCTCTGCCAACTGGAGATCAGCTCACACATCTCGCTACAGGCCCTGCGAATGGCCCGACAATGCAATGGTCAGTGTGTGTGTGTGTGTGTGTGTGTGTGTGTGTGTGTGTGTGTGTACCGTACAAATTTTAAGTCTATATTTAAATGTAAGTATTTCCAAATAGAACATGTAGTAAACAAGACACAAGATTATGAAAGTTTTCATTCATTGACTGAACCGCTTAATCCTAATTAGGGTCGCGGGGAGGCGGGCGCCCATCTCAGCCGTCTCTGGGCGAGGGCAGAGTACAACCTGGACCGCTCACCAGGCCTTTGCAGGATTATGAAACCTATTTCTAGACTAGATTTCTACATTTTTCCCATGATTTGTCTTGTTCTGTTGCCATGATCATTTTGCTTCTTTCTAGAAATAAATGTGTAGTATTACATTTCTTTTTATGCTACTTGACAGACACTGGCATTATCCGGAGTACTTTACATTTTTTTCTCATTTATATAACCGAGCACTTGAGGATTCAGGGCCTTGTTCAGGGCCCAACAGTGGCAGGTTGGTGGTACTGAGCCTTGAACTCCCAATTCTGATCAGTTACCCTAAGCATTAAACACGTGCGCCACCACTGCCCTATGCCCACTGCCGTATTGGCAGATTTGTCTGCCGATTAAGCACAAACACGTCCTAGAATATTGTAGAAATTATTTTTTTGTAATCTTAGATTTTGTTTATTGTAATTTTATAAAGGAAAATTCTTGACAAATTTGACTTTCTATAAAATATTTTTATTTAATACTGTGAATGTAACTATAGAATTAAGTGTCATCAGGAAACAAACTGCCAATTCTATTTTTCTTATCTGACTGCAGTTCGCCAATGCTAACATTACTTGAATGAATAATTTATTTACCCATAATTTTGATCAATATTTATTATTGTAGAGCAGCCACAAAGGAAGTTCATTCTATGAGTTTTCACTACTGTGCATTAATACATATTATGTACTGGACTATAGTGTCCAGCCTATATATATATATATATATATATATATATATATATATATATATACATACATA